>QLOR01000517.1:0-113388 GCA_003313825.1 Sarcodon aspratus
TTAGCAATGCCACGTGTGGTTCATGAACGATGTTCATGAACTGTGACTCCCAGTCGTCCAGACTTTCTGACCAAGTTTGATTCTGTGATCAATATGTGAACAATGTCACGCTATGAGTGCCTATACGACGTCTTCCTTTTGTAACCTCTTAGGCACAATATACAGTACGACAAGAACGCTTGAATATGTCGGTTCACTTTGCGAGTTATAATCAGCGTTCCCTGTCCGGCGAGCCCCGGTATAATATAGAGCATACTGTTCAACGGTCTGTGCTATAACGTCCATCCGAAGAGTCCTCTACGCGCGCAACACACCATGTATCACATCGCGGGCGTCGATGTCCTCGTCGACAGCGAAGTCGAAATTCAAATGCGTCGCTTTCTAGCAGCCGGAGCAATGTAAGGAAGTGACAGAGCATCATCTGTGGTCGTCAACTCCGACCGTACAGAGTGCTCTCCGGATACGACTCCAATGCCTCTTTTTTTTATACTCCCGCTGCGGAGAGACTATCCAGTTCTATACATGTCTTATCTGCTACACGTCGTCAATCCGCGCTAACCAAGCCCAGTAAAACCTAGCCTCATTCTGATCTTAACGGCCAAAACATTCAAAGACAAATTCTATTCCTCTTGTCCAGCAGAATAGCACCTCTGTGGTTCTCTCTACTCCCCACAATAGAGTCACGTCTTATACTCCGCCTCTTCCCAACGGCTCCACCCACCAATTTGCATCTCCTTCTACTATTGAGGTCCAGGCCTACGAATCCACAACAAGGAACCCAGAGCCAACCAAACTCCTGGATGTCGCTTAGGAAGTTCGCATCTAGCCGAGTCTAAAAGTGCTCTTTGGTCTCTTCCCAACTATTTCGACTGAAAAACTGGGACGCTCGGTTATGAACAGCTTGTCATCTATTGGTAGGCAACGGCGTAATGAGTCTCCTTCTGTCCCATTGATGCTTGATGCTGAAGAGGCTCATGATTTTGTTTTTTCGTCTGTTTTGGATCTAGACGACATGACCCTCAGGGAGCTCGTCACGAACGTCAGCAAGAGTCAAACTGACGAAGACGTGATCATTCGACATAATCCATCCTTTTTCTTGCTAACCGGCTTGTAGATGAAAAGCGCACTGGTTGAAGTAATATCTCTGCATACTTGTAAAGTCCTTTTCACTCGAACGAACAAATGCATCAATGCCAGCGCAACCTCACACATTACTGCTAAAATTTCTGCGAGAGGAGAAACAGTTGGAAAGCGGAGGTGGAAAAGGAAAGGGATATTGGGGTGTGCATAGGGATGACGACGAGGAACAAGGGCAAGGGCAAGGGCTTCTAAATGCCCTGAAAGATGATGGAGACGGTGGGTTCAACGAATCGGAAGTGCGGAAGGCTGTTAGAGGGCTTGGGCGTGACGATAGAATGCGATTGTGAGATTCCTCTTTTTCTTACTGGTCTGAATCTGATGCTCTTTCTTAACCGAACCAGCTTGGAACCAGCCTCATCTTGGATTGTCGGTGTTAGTTCTGCTTGACAACATATCCGCCTTCGTTCTAATAATACTTTACAGCCTGTAAATCTTCTCACGATTTGCATTATGGTTGGACCGGCATAGCTTTTCGCCCTGATATCGATTATCAGGGCATAGAGCTCTTCTAGCTAGCGTATCATAGAAACAAGAACGGAAATCGATAAAGAAGCGTTGCAATGGTTTTTCATCAGTTTATTTTGGTTAGCCATCAAGCACCGACAGCGAGATCGTAATATGAAGAGTGCAGCCAGATCAACACATAGACTTTCTGTGTCCATTTCTTACAACATCATCCTGGTAAGCACCAAGCTTTCGTATTTTTATGTAGTTTTCAGTATGTACAAGGTCGATAAGATGTTTCTGTCCGATTTGCAATATAATTCACACGGCCTTGTTACTTTCGGAGAATACAAGGAAGGACTATGGGGAACAGCTTGCGCCTGACCTGCGAGATCCACATGCGTCATTCTTATCGTAGCCCACAGACAGGCTATTTTTGTGTACCAACTCGAGTCCTGAGCAGGTACCCTAGATAACACTGCGATGCTTCCGTCGCCTTCCTTCCTGCTCTTTCGTCAACCCAAGCATGCTCGAGGACAAGTCCGACCTGGAACTACTTGTAGTTGCGAGCAAGACTAGAGTCCGACGCAGTCGAGGCACTTGTCTGCTCATGTTGTTCGCGGTGGCGATTTGCATTGGATTAACCCCAATAATGATATATCGGTCGTTGGGTGTACCTCTGCCTGGCCGACTGCATGTATATCAGAATGTGTGAGTGTTGAGCAACCTCTGTGGTGGTTTTCTTGTAGAGGTGTCGTATTTTCGCTGACTCCATTTTAGCCATATCAGGGTCATAGCTGACGGGATATTCATCGATATGGCTTCTCAAGAATCTAATGCAATGGATTTCAACGATACAGGCCATGAACCGATACCGTCTTCATCACAAATCCTCTTTGCAAGAGATGCTTGAACCCCGAAAAGATAGCTGGCATGATTGGGGCGAGGGATGTTAAAGGGGCCAGTGACATTGGTTGGTGAAACGGTTGTTTGGTTTGGTACCTGCCGGACGCTATCCTTGCGCGGAGTGGCTTATGATGGTTTAAATGCGCAATAAAAACTTGAGCCTGAAGGTTACAGTAACGACACCTATAGGCTTCCAATAGATAGACTGAAAACGCCACAGATAATATGGCCTGACATACCATGATAATGATACAAAGGACAAAGAATGGTTGACGGCTTCATCAACTTGGCTCATTCCAGCGTTCGAATCCATCTCCTTCTAGACTCTTGTCATAGGCACTCTGGATCGTCTCACACAAGTCATCAAGGTTCGAGAGAGCTGCTAGGAGTGCTTCCAGCGAAGACAGCTGATCTATTTGTGCGTAACTAGGACGAATTATTCGAGTAGATAGTGTAATTCTACGTACCATACATTTGGATCCGTACGTTGATGTGATTTTCGGAGGGGTGGGGAGCACTGGGAAATGAGCGTTAACAGCGATTAGTCTGTTGGTAGCCATGATGCAAGTGGCACAACTCTAGGTGTAATATGGCGGGGGCGAAGGGCGACACGAGGCAATGGTCATGTCAGGTTTGCTTCTTCACCATACATGGTGCTGCGGTAACTTCCGCTGAACAATGAGACGAGGAGTTGAATAAAAATAGCAGTCGACGTTCAAAGCGGATTAAGATCAAATGCAAAGGTATTATGGCAATTCACCTGTATCCACAGAATTCGACCTTGGGACTTGGGAGAGTTGGTGACAGGACGTTGCATAGAAAATCAGAACAAACTTTTTCATTAACATCCACCTCAAGGCGTTACCGACGGTATGAGACTCATCCAGTATTTGATACGTAGCCGCAGACAAGTCCGGTGAGGCACCTTTCAGCTGATAAAACGAACATTAAACGACCAAAATATCGACTTCTACGCAAAACAACGCACAATTTTGATTTTCTTTTGCAGCTGCTCAGTCATGCTGATGATGGAAATCCTTTGGAGGTCAAAAAGGACTTTTTTTATTGTGCTACGCAGAGTGTGACACAATATTGTGACCGTAACGCATATTCTCCTTTGTTTTTCTGTCCAGGACATGAAAGAACAATGACCTACTCCTCTGTGGCTCTGGTTGTGCTCCGTCTGAGGGAATGCTACTCCATCAAATCTCGCTCGCTCTTGGGACTATAAAGAAGAATCTATTTCGTCGTTCTCCGGTCAAACAGTTCTCCTTTCTTCCTCTGTGCCATATTACCTCGTCTCGATTCCAGCTATATTAAGGCGGGCCTTTGGTACCCAGGTGGACCTCATCATTATACTTCTTTGCATCCTTCCATCTACTCCTTTACACCTTTATCACCCAACACAAGCTGTATCAATGGCTGATTGCCAGTCCTCATCTTTGCGTCCTACTCTACCTTCTCTTCGCTCGCTCGATCTTCCCACTCCCAGTCTTCGAGAGAAGATGGAACTCCTGCGATTTAATGACACCCACGATTCTTATGATTATCCAGTGAGTTTCCTGTCACCTTCAACGACTAGCATGGGATGTTGATCGTAGAAGCAGACCCCCACGCGGACGCGTTTCCAGCCACGCAATCGCCAGACATCCATTTCCTCGTCCGTGACAGCAACATCACGCAGTTCCTCCATGTCTCCACCGCCTTCCGATTTTTCTGTCCCGTCATCTGGGCTCATCAAATCCTCTTCACCGTCTCCTGTCGATGCTCCACGTTACCGACTTGTTCGCTCCACATTTGAAAATGCAGACGCTGTTCTCATCGTACCTCCTCCGACGGCGCCCTTTGTCCCACCACTTTCTTCATCAGCTACTCCAGCAAATAATTCTCAAAAAGGGCAGGGCTTGTTGCTAGTCGGTTCAGCAATGCGCCAACACCTCCGTCATCCTCAACGCAACATTGCACGAGGTGCACGCATCCATCCCTATCGGATCGTTAAGGCCGACGCGTTGGGACAGTTAGCCCCTTCATCGGCTCTCCAGTCTCCATCATAGAATTGGACTCAAACAGACTTTAATGTGTATATTTTCGTGGCCTTGAATCTTACTTGTGTCAGGATACCCACATGTATCAATGTTGAAGGGGGTTGTAGCTGTATACATTAGTACCTGAGATAATGATATTTGTATTGTAGCTTTCCTTGATAATATACCTCGCCTCGAAGTCTTGCCTCCATGTTATACGAAGGAAAGGCATCTACGGCGTTTGTAGCCAACTTTGGCGCCTTGGGTTCTAATCAAGGCTCACCGGCGATAGTTGTTATCCCGTACCGAGCTTAGGGTATATGAGCACGTCGTTTTTCTCTGTTTTGCATTCTGTTGTTCTGATTCGATATGAGCCCACTCAGCAAGGATTCCAATCTCGCGCTTTGTGTGCCCAGATCATCCAAGTATGGGCCAAACCCAGATATCCTGTCTTGGCTCGTGTCCTTTGAAATCCCTCAGTCTTCAAGTTTGCCTCCAAACCACGTTCTAGTTCGCGTTGATCGCTTTGGATTTTCTGCCAACAATATAACTTACCATGCGTTGGGAGAGGTCCCTCACTTTCGGTGAGTGAGCTCTGGATTTGTGAGCATTGGATTAGGAGAGATCTGATTGTGATAGCTATTTTGAGTTTCACGCTGCACCTAGTAAGGTTGGTGAAGTGTCTCCCAATACGCATGGTGTAACTCCAATGTGGGGTTTTGGAAACGTTGTCGCGTCTTCACATCCCAAGATTAGAACTGGCGAGCGTGTATATGGCTACTTTGCTCCGACTCGATACTTGCTGCTTCCCGTGTCTGAGCAGGACGTGAATGATTATTCATTTTATGTTCCGAGACCTCATCTTCCTGCAGGTAAGTGGCTTGACGTCTTCGTTGGATCTTATCTAAGCGCCATTTCCATTGAGATCGACGGCCATACAATCAAATAAGGCGGTGTGCCTCCGATGCCGAGTACGACTCGTCGCCAGTGGCGGAGGATTTAACTATGTTATACCGCCCATTGTATTGGACCTCCTTCTGGCAAGCATTCTATCAATTTCAAATCACATTAGGTGTACTGAATGATAACCGAAGGTGCGAAGAGGCGGACTTGATCGTAATATCATCTGCATCGTCGAAGACAGCATTTACTCTGGCTTACTGTATTCAGAAGCGAATCACCCGAAAGGAAATACCTGATAGGGTTAAAATTATTGGTCTCACATCAAAAGGGAATCTGAGCTTCGCGAAGGGACTCGGATTATACCACGAAGTTGTCTCATATGACGAGCTACAGAATTCGACTTTCCCGGCTGGTCGCACAGGGATTTATGTAGACGTCGCAGGGAACGAAAGGTTGAATCAGGCGATCATCACAGATCATGGATCCACGTTCGTTGCTGGAATAAGATTAGGAATGTCTAATCTTTCCCCAGGCTCTCAACTTGGGGATGAATGGTCAACCAATACGTTTGCCCCGAAAACATCTACAGGTGTCTTGACTTTTGAAGAATTTTTCATGCCTGAATGGCTAGCAATACGTCGGCAGCAACTTTCGATCGCGGGGATTACGACGATGCAGCAAGCGGCATGGCGCGAATTGATGAGAGATTGCAGAGGTTGGGTAGAGATTGAACGGATATACGGCGGGGAGGCCGTACAAAAGGCGTATAATGCAGCTGTGCAAAAGGGACTGGGACCAGAGAAGGGATACATCTGGAGTTTGTGGGAGCCTGAGGGTCGTGACGATGAAAGCCTGCAGAGCAAATTGTGATTTTGTAAAATAATTAAATATTTACGGTATTTATTTATTAAACGAGTCACGAGACATTGTTGTTGTTTCCACGCGTCAGTTGTGCGCCTCGTTTTGCCTCTCTCACGTACGCCTTGCCTCTGGCAATGGCAACCTTCTCTGATGGGCCGTCCACCGCTACCCTGCCCGTCATGCCGGACTTCACTCCCAACGCCCTTTCTTCCGTCGGGGATATGAGGCTCCAACTCCAAAATCTTCTAGATCTCAAGGAGAAACAATTGCAACATGCGGGCACCCTTGGGCAACGTATTCTTGCACAGCAGGTGGAACTTGAAGAACGCGTTCGACAACTACAAGAGTTTGAAGTCGACAAAGGTGACGACGAGGATCTAGACTCCGACCTTCGTGAGCGATACCGCGACCTCTCCGAGGCGATCAAAGCCTGGGATACAGAGAATGACCAATTATCTAGTAATTTTGGTCCTAAGGTATGTCTTTATCTTATATATGACTCTTTTGCACACCTCTCGCGTTGATTCTTACCATTTTTCTGATCTGAATCTTCTCAGCACCTGACCAATGGCACCCAAGCTGTGTCACCTCGAACCGCAGATATGCCCCGGGATTCTGACAGGTCTAAGCCTGGCCCATCCTCCGCTGCGCAATCCAGGCGTGCAAAGAATGCTGCACATCGTGCCGATGATGTTGGTACGTTCCGTGTATATGGTCTCCCTTTTGTACACCCGCCTAACTGTGTTTATAGAGTTCGCGTTTGAGATCGGGAGTGGGCTTCTCACTGAAGTTCGCCGTTTACAAAGCTTATTAGGAGAGCGCGACAAGGCTATTCAGGACACGAAGGAGGAGAAAGATGATCTAGAGAAGACAATCGAAAGCCTGAGAAGTGGACTTAGAGCCCAGGAGCAAAGTTCAGGTATATCTTTATTGTATTGGTACCTGCAGATTATTGACTTGAACCTTTTGTAGACAAATTCAAGGAAGAAAATTGGAATCTGGAAGTCACTCTTCAGGAAATGAGAGTCCAGCTGTCAGATTCTCAGGCTGCTACACAACGACTAGAATCGGAGCACAAGCGACTAACCAAGCTCTTGACTGCTGCTCGTGAGGCGACGGATCAGCACAAGAACGAGACTGAACGGCTTGAAGCTACATTGGACGAAGTCAAAGCCAAACACGAAACGGACGTCGCGCAAGCTCGCAAACAGACGGCAAGTTTGCAGAGGGACAAGTCAGATCTTCAACAGACGCTGGATTCAATGAAGGCAGAAGCGGCACGTGCTAATCGACGTCCTCGCCTCGGATCACCTCTCACTCCCAACGGCTCCAATGGAGACGCATTTACGCCTCGTGGAGCAGACGAGGACGATCTCTTCAGTCCGACAACTGCTGCCTCGACGAATCGGAAGAAGTATGATACTTCAGCACTCTTTCCCGTAGATGAGCTTGGTTACTTGGACACGTCTCCCGACCAATCTCCTTTACGACCATTTGTTGCTCCCAATCACCCCAGCAACGAGATCGAAGCCTTACAACAACGTTTGGCTCATGCACAACGGCAGATCAATACCCTGAAAGGTACTCTTCAGCGAGAGAAGGAAATGCGTATCGAGTACAGCCGCAAGCTCGAGTCGTCTCCGCACTTTGAAGGAGACGAGGAGAATTTCCCTGAAGATGACCTGGCTCCTTCGTCACGCCGTTTAACCCCATTCCGAGTTGGAAGAGGTAAGGGGCGAGGGCGAGGACGAGGGCGAGGAAGCCTCCTCCATCGTTTGGGACAAGCAGCGCAGAGCCCGACGTCTGATTTCAACGACAATGAGGATTCTCTATTTGATACTCCACCCCCTGTTCCTGAGATCCCTCTCGAATTCCATGATCTGGATGACCTAGAGGATCAAGAAAGGGATGAACAGGAAGATAATCAACTGTTGAGTTCACCATCGCTACAGGTCGCTTCGAACCGCACCAGCGTGGATGGCATGGATCCTGTTTTTGCCAACGTACTTCGTCGTTCATCATCTCAGACTTCGCTACCTATCAACAGGAGTCCTTTACGACAATCCATTAATGCAAGAAGCTCTCGTGGAGGCACATTCCCTCGAAGATCAAGAGGTGGTGCTGCTTATCAGGAACCTAGACCGCCATCTTTGGTTGGGCAACCGGAGTTGCTTGCTGCAGAACTTGGTCTTGGGGTAGAACTTGTTGAAGGAATGGAGCCTCTAGGAGAGGTACAGAACGAGGAGCATGTTAAGGTTGATACAGCAGAATTCGGTTGCCAGATGGAGCCCGAAGAGCCTTCTCCCCCACTGATTGCCATATCCCCGCCGCCACCTATACAAATCAGCCCTCCCACTTCTGAGATCGCCGTGCAAGTAGAGCCTGCTCCAGCACCAAAACTTATCACTGTGGAAACATCTATCCAAACGGAGGGAGAGCAAGCACCTTCTCGGTCAGAAGTAGGCACCCAACACGAATCCGATATGCCTCTTCTGGTGTCTGTGAGCGTCAACACAGAACAACCCGCCATTATGACCCAGGCTCAGGTGCAGACTCAAAGTGTGCCCATGTCCGATGTCGAAACGCAGACACCACAGCTTTCCATCGCCTCCCTTCCTAAGAAGATAGATTCAGCGTCCCAGACTCTGGTTGCAGTGGAAACCCAGACGCCAACATCCCGTTCGGCGGAACTGCAGTTCCAATCTGACGAGCCAGATGAAATTTCACGAAGAACAACAATTACACAGTATGTCTGGGATGTTGCTCGACAGAAGGATCTCAGCGGAGAAACTACCATCACCCAACATCGTCTGTATGAAGGCAGCGACGCCGATGACGATGACAACGACAATGAAACCGAGACTGGTATTGAGACGGATGCTGACGATTATCAGGACGCACGAGCCAGCATCATGTTAACCACGCCCACATACTCCAACAGCGATGATTTCCACTCTATCTTAACGGTGACAGATAACGAAGTATCTGAATCGGAAGATGATACGGAGAGCATCAGAGTATCCCGCATACCTAGCCGGCAAGGCGAATCTACTATTCCTTCCGCTTCTGTTGTCGGCGAGGCTTCGTTCTATCGTTCTGTCAAGACACCTTCTTACGAGTCGAAGGCAATCGAGACTGACGAAATAAAGGTCGAATCTATCCCGATAACCGAGCCTCGTGCAGTTCAGCCAGTTGAGCTTCCTATGCCGGAACTGAAAGAAATCTCGATTCAAACCGACGAATGGAAACCACCACCGCCCCCTACTCCGGCTGCCGTCGTTCCGGTTTCTGTTTCTGCCCCATCCACAACTCGTGCTTCTCAGTCACTCACATCGTCCTCTCCTAAAGTCGGGTTCGGACTGTATGGTGTGGGACCACATAGTCAGCAGTTCCAGCAATTTCAGTTCATTTCGCCCCCGTCATCTGCGTCGCCTACTACTACATCTATACCGATCGCTCCCATCTCATCTCCTAATACCACTCGTGACTCACATACCACTGTTCTAGCGCGTCCCCGTACTTCTCAGTCCGACCGGAGACAATCCATCGAGTCTGCACTTTCGTCTGCCGATGAGTTGTCCCGCCCTCATGCGACATCTGGAGTGCTTTCGGCTGTGGATAAATCGAGGCCGCCGATGATGATGCTTCCTCCACCTCCAAGACAACCCCCTCCTCCTGGTGGCATCATGCTCCCACCATCTATCGTTCCTGAGAAGAGAATCTCCCATGACATTCCTCCGCCTAGACCATCATCTCCGCCACCTCCAGAACTCATACAGCGCGCGACCACTCCTACTTTTGGTGCTGTCTTGTCCGTGCCTAGTGGCAGAGCTTCGTATAGTACTCGACTGCATGGCTCCAGCATGCCTCCTTCTCAACAAAGAATGCGCCAACCTCCGTCTACGAGCAGCTTCAGGTCTGCTGCAAATGCAGCTGCCCACGCTCAGACATCTGTCGGCAGCCCCTCTGTTGTTCCTTTCGGTCGGGGGCGGAAAGAGATGTCCACAACATCCCTTGTATCCGGCAGTTTTGACTCACAACGATCATCCTTGTCTTCTGATCACCATGTTTTTGCTGATGCCTCCAATACCCTCCCACGAGCATCAGTTGCACCTGAAAGAATAAATCAAGGCGATGGTACAACTGATCCCACAGTTATCCATGCTATCACTCAGACGATGATTGGCGAATTTTTGTACAAGTATACACGTCGTACTATCGGAAAAGGGCACGGCGACCGGAGACACAAGCGGTTTTTCTGGGTGCATCCGTATACAAAGACGTTGTACTGGAGTTCTGCTGATCCTGGTTCTTCAAATGTTTCAGAGTCCAGTGCCAAGAGTGGTACGTACCTCTGAATCTTGTTCATCGTGGTCTACTGACACTAAATCATCCAGCATACATTGAGAGCGTCAGATCTGTACTTGACCCAAATCCTATGCCACCTGGTCTCTATCAGTACAGCGTAGTGGTATCGACTCCGAATAGGGAAATGAAGTTTACAGCTCCTACCAAGGAGAGGCATGATATCTGGTTGAATGTGAGTATTGTCTATTACTATATCTTTCGAGACCTCTCATACATTGAGCTTCCAGGCCCTCAAATACCTTCTGGCTCGACCTGGCCCGTTACCCAACGCCCCTGGCGTGACTGACCTTCACAGCCCGATGTCAGTAATGTCTGAGCTCCCGGATGACGAAAATCAGCCTAACCTAATGTCGAGCCCTCAAAGCCGTCGAAGCCGTCGCAGTACCGGAACAGGACTTAGTGGAGATTCATGGAATAACACACCGAAGGGACAGCGTAGTCAGTCTCAACTCTCTTTGCGTGGCTCAATGGGCAAACGCTCAGGTACTCCCGCAGTTGAGTATCTTCGTTGGACTGAACGGGGAGGCCCCTATAGTCCAACAAGATCTTTTGAACGTGTTGGTCGACAAGATGACGAAGAGTTGGATTTCGAACTACATGACGAAAATATGTCGGACGGTGGTTACGAAGGTCTGGAGAACGTACGCGCTTGCTGCGATGGACGCCATACGGTTGGCCATCATCATCACCACGACCATAACCACGACCATACCCAGCAGAGACAGGAAAGTTCGCGGACTCGGGATCATCTTTTGGACGTGAACCCTCGGGAAACGTCTCGACCTGTTTCTCCTGCATGGTCGTTCCGCTCGCGTGCTGGTAGTGCACATTCAAAAGAGGGACAGAGTATATTCTCTAGGTTTGGTTCCAAGCGATCGACAAAAACGACGCTCGTGAATAGCGAGGGTCCTCACGACCGATGATGACTACATTAATCTGCCATTGTCTTGATTCGCACCTGTTATTCGTTCTTGGATCTGCTCGCTTTTTACAACTACTTACTACTTTCGTTCTCTAATATTTTCTTGCAATAGGTCTACCTTCTTTTCATTTTATTACATCCTTGTATTGGCTTATGTGCAATTATGCCTCGATCGTAGAAAATCAAACACTCGTTACCTACCGCTCTGTCTGAGGCTTCTTTTCGAGAGATTCAAGCTGGTGTCTAGTCGGATCTGCAACTCACCGTATTCCTATCGCGGTCATTCAATTTCTCTAGCAATTACAAATATACCTTCATTCCGACGTTTATGTGCTCTCAAGCAATACCCAGTGATCAGAGGCTCGGTAAGGAATCCGGAACGAGGATTCGGTTCAGAGGTGTAGGTAGTAAATCCTGTCTGTGGAGATAAGATAATAAAAGCGCAGTTACTTGACCCGAACTTCGAGTTGGCTATTGAAATATAGCTCCCCCCCGGTTCTGTAGTGCCACTCGAGTCAATGATGACGAAGAGGTGACATTGGCTGCATTCTGGCCAGATTGATTTTCAGGAGATTTTGCGGAGTGGGTCCACACTCGAAACGGACAGGAACAAGTGAGGATGAGCACGAACAGCTTGGCGGAGTCGTGGGTTGGAACAAGGGCTGCAACAATACCAAGTATTATTCGAAGAAGACGCTCCTTTCGTTTGCCATCGGGGAGAAGTAGAAGTATCGTCAATATTCCACGGCCTCATCGATATATCCGTAGACTTGCCAAGCCATGTCAATGCTGCGACAACAGCGATTCAAAATAAGCTGCATTTTGAATCATTGTAGGGGACGAGAATGCAGTGAGGGAATGATCAGGATTTATCGAGCAGCACAACGAATGACTTGGAATTCACCATCATGTTCGTGACAGATGAGGGACCTGTAACCGTTTGGACGACTACATAATCGACTAACGCCCAGTAGTCGCACAAGCTCAAGGCCGCATGAATTTGATAGATGACATTTCTGAGTAGGCACAGGGTGGAAATATAGATGCCGCTTGTTGGGAGTCTCATATTGACGTTGATAAAGCTTTGGGAAACGACTTCGGACTTCATAATGGCAGTCGCAACTTGAAAGAATCTATGAGACCAAAACAGCCTACTCGAGCTGCGTAAACGTTCCATCTTCCGTCCCTACAGATCTGAAGTCTATATTCGCAAATTCACCAACGCACGACGCGGACGCCTCAAAAATATGAACGTTTTGGTGTATTCCGGGCCAGAAGTCAATCAGTCATCTCAGTCTTCTGCCATTAGGAGTCTTCGTGGCCTTCTGGTGCCAAACTATGTGGTTCAACCGCTCTCTCAACACGCTTTGATCTCACAGCCCTGGTCTCCTACCTGCGCTCTTCTGGTCCTCCCCGCCTGCAGATCCATATCATCAACCGCCATCGTCAAGTCATACGTGGAAAACGGAGGACGTTTATTGGCTTTTTCGATAGGTGTGAGAGGGTTGCGGGGCGATTTGATTACGACTCTTGAAGATTTGGCGATATCTAACGAAGGATCCCTTACATTACGCGATGCAGCAGGGAATGGGCACATCGCGCTGGACTTCAATTATTGGAGTGATAAAGACTCGATTTCTCTCGATCTCGAGTGTGGCGGAACGCGCATACAAGGCGTACCTTGCCATTCACCACGTCCATCTCTGCCGAACCTCGATACCAAGCGAGATGTCTCAGTCCTCGGAAGATTCCCAGATGACACAATCGCTGGAATCAAATATTCGTTAGGTTCCGGGAATGCGGTAATGTGGGCTGTTCATCTCGAGACCACACTTACTGGCGATGCGGAAGAACAGCGATTAACCGTCCTTCGTCGTTCTCTACAGGAATGCGGTTTGCATATCCCAACTCATCCTATGCGGAAGTCACCTCTTCCCCAGTTTTTGGTCGGAAAGTCATCGATTGTTACGCGTATTGTAGAAGAGTTATGGGCAGACCCAACCGCCGAAGAAGCTTTTATAGTGCAGGACGAAAATGACACTGTTCACTTCCATTCATCTACACAATGTCCATCCTTACTGCAAAAGTGCCGAGACGCAGATACGCCTTCTTGGAAACCCAAACACATTATTATGCATCTCGATGGAACTTTTCCATTGAAAGACCAGACTCCTCTTTTCGATTTCGAACTATATTTCGAACACCTTTCCAAAGCAAGAGGGGGACGGAACACAAACGACGTATGGGGAATCGGTGACGCTTTGCTGTATGGTGAGGTTGTTACGAGCACCCAAACTATGCTAGAAAAGTGGGTATTCCTTCCCTTGTCAAACACTAGTGATCTGCTACATGCCTAGAAATCCATGGCTCCTGTCGCACCTTTCTTCTCCGCTCGTATCTCTGGCATCCCACCAATTAGAAGGCCGCGGTCGTGGTGCGAATACATGGTTATCTCCATCTGGATGCCTTCAATTCTCCCTGCTACTAAGAGTTCCTTTCTCTTCCGTCCCCGCAAGCAAGCTCGTATTTGTACAGTATCTTTTCTGTTTGGCGGTTACAGAAGCTTGCAGAGACGATTCCATACTAGGGAAATGGGGTGAATGCGTGAGGCTTAAATGGCCGAATGACTTGTATGTCCTGGTCGAGGGAGAAAATAAGAAGATTGGCGGGATCCTGGTTAACACCAGCTTTTCTAATGGGAAAGCAGAGGTAGTCATCGGTTAGTTCATTCTCTTTACACGTTTCGTACCGAGAATACAATTCCCTGTTTAGGATGTGGTCTCAACATCCTAAATCCACCACCTATCACATCTCTTTCACAATCGGTACCACCAGATGTACACCTCGAACTTCGGATGGAACGAACGGCTGCAACGATTCTAGCCAAATTTGAACCTATGTGGAACACTTTCGTTGCACATCATGGATCTTTTGAGCCTTTCATGGATTTATATCTCCAACGGTGGTTACACTCGTATGCCCGTTCTCTTTCCCGTATTTCCTAGATGTTCATTTGGCATTCAGGAACCAAATCGTGACATTGACGACGACTACACCTGAAAGGAAAGTACGGATCACAGGTATTACGAACGACTACGGACTACTTAGGACGATCCCGGAAAAGAGCGGTGACTGGGTTAGCGGCAAGGACGAAGGATTTATTGACCTGCAACCGGATGGAAACAGCTTCGACATTATGTCTGGCCTGATAAAATCAAAGACGTGATTGTGCGTTGGTTGTGTCCACGAAACGGAAGGACCAGTTATAGCTCGTCTTAGTGTCGTACTGGCCTTGTACTACTGTTCACTTGTTGATCTATGAAAGTATTGTCTGAAGTTATCCATATAGTAAACCTATTTGCTATCCGTAAGTCGCAGTAGGATGTACAGCTCGTGTGCATCGAATCAATCACAGCTCTGATCCATAACTATTTTCTTGTTGTTCTGGATCGGTAGTTGTCGTCGCAGATTGAAGGTAGTAGGGTACAAACACACCTACTACTACGTTGCTGTGACTGTCGATGCTTCTTTCCATTATATGTGGTAGGTCCTGTTCACTGGAGCACCCACCTCATACCGTTGTTCTCCTTTTTTGCACTCAACAAACCGCCACCGTACGCGCTGAATCGATTATTGTTGGTGTCGTCGACGGAAGACTGAATAGAAGATATTCTCAATCTCTTCTGCTGTCCAGGATGACGCTGTTCCATCAACACCAAATGCATTCAATGCAACCTGTGTGACTATGTAGTAAGTATTTGGAATCTTCGGGCAGGACTTGGGGCTTCACACTAATTTGTAAATATGACGGCACCAGCGCCTCGCTGTACTTAGTTACCGACTAACTCGTACTCCGCTGGCGTCTATGTTATTGCGTGCGTTGTCGGAAACGATTCGGGTTTCAGTCGTATGAAACAAGTTCAAAAATAACAGACTCGTACATGACAACCCCATAGTTGCTTCATTTCTCTCCAGTGCTCAAGACAAGACCGAAGATGTCTTCAAGCCAGCGGAGAGGAGAGCCAAACCATGTGGTTTAAGGTATGTATGTAGACACAGAGGATCGCGGGTGATGTTTAAATATACCGTTAAAAGTAACCGCCCGTTGTGGCCAGGATTCGGAGCGGGATGATGATATGGAGGAGGCAATCTCCGGCTTCGCGCTTTGTCCCCGCGCAACACTTCCTTTAAGTACCGTCTCCACCCCACATCTAGCATTGAGCTGCTACCATGTTCGGTGTTTACACCCCTGTCTTTCTTTTTTTCCTCGCTCTTTCAAAATCTGTTCTCTCTTCCCCCTGTGTTGCCTTTGACATCAACGACAACCTCCTCACATTTGGCCTCACCGAAAAGGATTTGAACGCTGGCACACAGAATACCTGGTCAAGTAGTTAGTATTTGCCTCGAACCCTAATCTCTTCCCCCTTTGACTTTGTGCATCAAAGGCACCGGTGCAACAGACATCACCGCAAGCGGTCGTCCGTGAGTCCATCATCTACATTATAGATCGTGCTTCTCAACAACGTGTTCCAGACCTTTCACTGGTAGCAATACCACATGCTACTTGGCACAGTTCTTCAATGCGATCTACGTTTTGAACGGAGATTCGTCTAGTCCTTCCTCTATATACATCTACGACGTGACCGCAAATTCATGGTCAAAACAATCGGTAACAGCGGGCAACTTCGACCCCACTTCGTTCAAGGCGGTGCTAGACCACGACACCAATGTCTTCTGTTCGTTCAGATCATTGCCCCTATTTCCAATGCCAACCTCACAACTATTTATAGATGCCATATCCCACGGTGAAATGTATTCGTTAGACATGGGTACGATGACCTCGGCTAATGGTAATACAATCTCGTGGAACGATGTCGAAAAGCCTCCTTTCACCACCAACGGAAATGACCCTGTCATGGCCCTTGCGCAGAATCACATCCATTTCCTCGGTCTCCAGAATGTTCCTGCTGGTCAAGCTCAGGTCTATGTCATCCACTGTAAGAGTCTCTCTGCTTCAACTCAAAGGAAGAGATTATTAATTTTCACGGTCTAGATGATTACTTTCAGCCGGAGCTTCAGTCTTATCCTACAGTAGGCGGCGGCAGCCCCTTCCCGGCTATCCATGGCCAAGCCACATCTTTCTTTCAAACTACTGGTGTAAGTTAACCTTATTCCATCCATTTAACGCTCCGCTCATTGAGAGGCTCAGGTTCAACAAGAATTTGCATTTATTCCCGATGATTTTTCCGGAACATACATTGTGAATGTTGAGACAAACACTACCACCGTCCTCCCTCCGCCGGCATCCAAAGACACTTCAGCGGTCTACTTCGCAGGCATCACCTCTCTCGTGCAGCTTGATAGCACTGGGGCAGTCTCTTATCTTCCGTACCAGCAAGGTGGCGTTACCATCGATGCGGTGGCATCGTGGTCAATCATTAAACCTATTGCTGCTTCTGTCCCATCGGTGCCAAAGTCGTCAGGATCGTCATCAGGCACAGTTACTGGAACTAGTACTAGTACCAGGTCCTCGGGAACAACCATTTCGGGCCAAAACTTAAGTGGGGCAATCCCAAGGATGCGAATGTCAGACTGGATTTTGGTAGCAATTTGTTTCATCTCAATAACTGGTCTGCTATGAAGTGTCCGCTATTAGCTTTGGATATTGTATGGTAATAGGACCTTTTTTTCTTTTATCGATTTGCACCTAGGTTCATACTTATCCTCATTTCTACATTTCTACTTCTGATAAGCAACAATATGCTTGTGATTTTTTTTACTACAGCTCCAGTACTAGACTATATCCTTGACCTCATCAGTGCTAGTAATGGACGTCCATTGTGTCTGGACACTTTTTCGTAATGTGACCATACGGTAGTGTGACAACATCGCGCTTATGACGATACGTGATTGTGACGGACGCGTCCGAGTCTCGCAAACACTAGTTACTAGTCTTCGACCTCTTCTCTCATCTTTGACGTTCTCTCTCGTCTTATACATGTCTATTATTGCTTCTGAAGATTTCAATCTGTCCAGTCTCTCTCTCAATTCTAATAGCTCTACTGAAGACGACTGGGATCGCTCAGAATCAGACATTCATGTGGGTGTCGCACCATCCACCCGGACACCTAGAAACTCCGTGTTATTTCCCGGACATGGAGAACATGAGCGAACACCAAGTAAAATGGGTGCCCAAGCTGGCAAGAGGACGCTGAGCGAGCTGTTGAAGGTTTATGCGGAGAAAGGTACTGATGTGGAATTCAGTCAAGAGGAGGCCTCAAGGGTTGCGGACCTTTTGGGCCAGTGGGTATGCAAGCTTCAGACGATTTCTGCTTCGCGCTCTGAACTTCTTCTGTACTCCCAGATTAATTCTAGCTCATCGCCCTATGAGGGCGACGATGATTTCTTTCGTTCGCGTGACGACTCCACGATAGCCAAACGAACCCCTTCCTCTGTTTCATTGTCCAAAGATGAGAATGCTACTGGCCGACCGAGAGGTTTGAGCGAGAGCATGCTGTCCTCACGACCTACATCCCACGCTGCTAATGCCACAAAATCATGATCCAAGTATTTATTGTAACGGCTTTAGAATCGTGTCTTTTATTTCGGTTACTCGTTGGTGTATCGTAGTTTTCTCCCTGACTCTAGGTACGAAATTTCACCCTTTTACATGATTCTGATTTTTTGACCTGGTACAGATCTCGTGCACCTTTCTGTTGTTGCACGAAATTCACCCGCTACATGTTGTCTTCATCTAATTCCTTCCTGATTAACGACCCATTACGACTCATTACGACCTTTCATGACCCTGTGACGACTGACGACCCCACTAATTGCATGCTTTGTTGCGTTTCTTCATTTTGTTTAATTACACAAGCAATCCAGCCCCGGAGGTAGTGGGTTTTTATAGATTTTAGTGCTGTGTGATTTACGAGAGGGTTATTCCTTTCTTGTCGATTTATAATGCGGCCAATTGCAATCGCTCCAGCTTCTCGTACATAACTTGATTTATTTGAACGAAGTGGCCGTCGATGAGTTTACCAAGTCTTTGTCGTTCCCATGTCTGGCACTCCACCGCAACGCTCTCCTTCACCGACTCCTACAGGCCCCAAACCCATTCTTCGTCTGAAGGAATCTGTCATCAATAAGATCGCTGCTGGAGAGGTGCTTTGACTTTACTATGCAACAGACTTGAGGAGCTCCTAACACCATGCCTAGATTATCCACAGGCCCGCTTCTGCTCTCAAAGAACTCTTAGAAAATAGTCTAGATGCGGGCGCGACATCCATACGCATTACCATTAAAGACGGCGGGATGAAACTGCTGCAGATACAGGACAATGGGTGCGGCATTCGGGTTGCTTTTCATTCATCCTAAGCTCCCTTTCCTATGTCTGAATGTTGAATGGCTATAGAAATCCGACCTACCTATCTTGGCGGAACGTTTCACGACTTCCAAACTAACAACATACTCTGATCTTTCGCGTTTGACTACATATGGGTTCCGCGGAGAGGCGTTGGCCTCTATGTCTCACGTCGCGCACCTTACCGTCATTACAAAGACTAAATCAGACAGTTGTGCATGGAAGTCAGTGCTCCTTGTAAATCAGCCATACGATAATTTGAGTGATTGTTTCGCGGTTAGGGCGTGTTACGAAGATGGCGTTCTGACGCCCGCAAAACAAGGTCTCTCACCGGACCCCAAACCATGTGCTGGGAACGATGGAACGATCATAACGGTTGGCTTTCAATCGGATCTCGCACTCGCCGCCTCTTTGATCTTTTGGATAGGTAGAAGACCTGTTTTATAATACCCCTACGCGTCTTTCTGCTTTAAGGTCCTCGACGGAGGAGTATGCCCGCATCCTCGATGTGGTAACCAAATACGCTGTTCACAATCCGCTGGTCGCTTTCTTATGCAAAAAGGTACGCTTCTGACATACTTTGCAATTTCTGCCTTTGACCCGAATTCATCCAGGCTAATTCAAACTCCCCTGATTTGTCTTCACCTTCTTCGTCGACGACTGTTCAAGCTATTGGACTGCTGTACGGGTCACACATCACCAAAAATATCCTTAGCATCACCCGTTCTTCCAAGGAGGATAATCATGCTGAGTCGTGGTCAGCAGAGCTTTTCTT
Organism: Sarcodon aspratus; assembly: GCA_003313825.1. NCBI lineage: Eukaryota > Fungi > Basidiomycota > Agaricomycetes > Thelephorales > Thelephoraceae > Sarcodon > Sarcodon aspratus. Next base: position 19,707 of record QLOR01000517.1, read on the forward strand.
CACGAATGCGAACTATCAAGCAAAGAAGATGATTTTCTTGCTGTTCATAAATCGTCAGTCTGGTCTCCTACTTGTTACGTACGAAGTTCTCGCTTAATGAATGCGACTAGATCGTCTTGTGGATTCTCCACGCATCAAAAAATCCCTCGAGTCCATCTATAATGGGATTTTACCAAAGGGAGCCTTTCCTTTCATTTATCTTAGGTGAATTTCCATTGTTTTCATTCGCCGCTATAATCTTACTTGGAGCGCTAGTTTACAAGTAGACCCGCGTTCAGTCGATGTCAATGTACACCCTACCAAACGCGAGGTCCACTTCCTACGTGAAGATGAGATCGTGGAAGAAATATCCAACGCAGCGCAAGAGCAGTTGATAGGGAAGAGTCAATCGAGAGTATATGAGTATCATCAGGTAGGCTAACTTTGTCTTCCCAGAAAACTTGATCAAGGTTAAAATGTGTAGACGTCGCTTTCCGGAGGTCCTTCGACTAGCGGGAAATGGAAAGGAAAAGGAAAAGAGAAGGAGACGGAGCCTAGTCCGGATACGAACACAGATGGCGGCGACGCTAATAAACAATCTTCATCTTCAGTGTCTGCTGGTAAAGGTCTGTTTTTTCCCTCAGATTATGAAGCCTTCTCATATATGTGCTGTTTCGTAGCATTCGCAACGACAAAAAAGAAGGTAGCATCACAGCACAAGGTTCGCACATCCGCGGCCGATCGCACTCTGGATTCCATGTTCCCTGTTGTCAATCCAGCCCGTCGTGACGAGACGACAGCAACTGAGCAGGAGGATGATGGACGACCGTTGACCAACAAGCGGGGTAGTAAGCCAGGACAGCTTCCAGAAATAAAAGAGACGGAGTGTTATCTTGCATCTGTTCAGCGGCTGCGAGAAGCTATCAGTAAGACCAAGCACCAAGGTGACTGACTTCCATAAGCTCAAATACCCAATTTGCTCATTCAATCGCCCGACGTAGGCCTGACCAATATTTTGGAAAAGCATGTTTTTGTAGGTATTGTGGACCTCGATCGTTGTCTTTCCCTCATACAACACTCGACACAACTGTACTTGATTAATCATGGAGCTCTCGCGTAAGTCATCCCCCCTTTCGCATCAATCGTTATCAATGACCTTGCACCATCTCTAGAGAGGAGTTGTTCTTCCAACTGGGTCTCAGACAATTTGGAGACTATACGAGGCTCAAGTTGGAACCACCGGCACCGCTCCGTGCCCTCGTCGCCTTGGCTGTAGAGGTGGAGGAAGGCACCTCTAAGACAAAGATGACCAAACCGCAAATAACTGACGTGAATAAATATCCACCTCACTGCACCCTCGCTTTCTCAATTTCTTGCCCAATTAGCGTATCGTGAAGACTATTATGGATCGAAGAGAGATGTTATCAGAGTACTTCTGTTTGAACATCTCCGACACCGGTTTGGTCGAAAGTCTGCCTCTTCTATTGAAAGATTACACGCCAAATCTTGACAAACTTCCGCTCTTCCTCATGCGCTTAGGTCCTCAGGTCCATTAGTCTTCGTTTACCTTTCGTTTCATGTCCCGTGTTGTTGACATTCCCCCTTTTTTAAGGTCAACTGGGGATCTGAAGCAGGATGTTTTGAGACCTTTCTCCGTGAACTGGCTTATTTCTACGTCCCTGGTCCTCTCAATGTTACCAAGGCCACTGACAAAGGTGGCCAAGCTCAGTCGGCAGAGGAGAAAGCCGAGAGGTGGCAAATTCAACATATTCTGTTTCCGACTATCCGAAGATACTTGACGGCACCGAAATCTTTGCTTGAGCGGGACGTGGTGCAGGTGGCAAGTCTACCGGATCTCTATCGCGTCTTTGAACGCTGTTAGAGTAGAATCATGGTGCAACTGGTATCATATCGAATGTGTCTTCCTAATAAAATAATTCTACCTGTAGGTATACATAACAATCCCGTATTAATACATAACTGCAAACAACTCTAAAACGACTGCGACAAACAACGATTAGGAAGGAAAACATAAAATTAACTTCGCAACCCATTGAAAGCCGACGAGGCCTGTGAGGTTGACGGTGAGTCATATTCAAAAAGCTCGCTCTCGGTGTCACTGTCAGAATCTTGGTCCGAATCTACATAATTCCCCAACCCTCCAACTTCAAATACGTCGACAAATGGCGTTTGAGGCGCACCAGCAACGGACTTCGCCAGAATAGCAGCTACTCGGGCCTCCAACCTCTTATTCGGCAACGAAGTTTTACTATCTGCCGGCTCTTGGAAGAAAGTACTGAGCTCGTGTAGATTCTGCACCAAGTCTCCCAGATCGTCGCCCTCCGCATTGCCTGCAGACAGCATCAGCATATCCTCCGGCTCGAAATCAATTTGGGATGGCCTCGAAGGGACTTTGCATGTGTCGAATACCGATATCACGTTTTTACGACAAAGCTCGCGAAGGGCGTCCGGTTTCGGGATGCACCATCCAGACTCTTGAGGAATGCCAAATATATCTGCCTCTGCTTCATCCCCTCTGACACGAGTCCCCATATGCATGCTCATCCTCAACACCTTCTTGGCTGCCATACCTCCAGATATAGTCATCGGTTCATCTAGAACGTCCAAGGCCTGTGGAGCCAAATCCGTTTCCAACAGTCGTAGCAGTGGCATGAGAAGTTCAGAACCCAACAAATCCATTGGATTATGGGTCTGTCTTTGTTGGAATAACACCTTCAAGATTTGCATCGAATGTACTTTTAGAGACGGCTCCTTGTTCAACACGAGACCCATCAACAAGGTGACGACGTGTGACCAATGATCAGCACCGTAATGTTCCCGAAGGGTGGCAACAGATTCACGAATGAAGTCCTGATTAGTTCGGAATCGCCGTTTTGCGTATGATGTTAGAATTCGGGATATCGTATGACGCCCTTCCGTTTCTGCCAAACGTGCGACGTCAAGACTGAATTCTTGGAGGGCATCGTCGCTGGTATCTGCTATCAGATCTCGCAAACACCATGGGAGCAATGAGGTGTATAAATCTCGAACGCGAGCATCTGATGGTTCTATGAGCCTTCCGTCTTGTATCTTGGAAAGATGTTGCAGAAGTTTGAAAGTGGCATCACAGGTGGCGGATGAACGCAGGCCCATGAGTAGGGAAGACTGTAATGAGGTTGATCCTATCCAATCTGACGGCTTAGTAGAAATGAGTAGTTCCGCTGTATGAGAATCATCCAAGTCTACTCTAGACAGCAGCATGCCTATAAATGACACGACTTCACCAAATTCCGTCTGAACGGTAGTTGACAAACATGCGCAAGCGCACCAGAACAATTGCGGGACAAGGGACCTGTCGAGATCAGTCGAGCTGACCAATGACCGTAGAGTGAGTATAATCTCGATCGTAAAAAGTTGAATGTTTTCATCGGCAGAGGCAATTGTGTTAGACAGCCGACCTAGCAAGAGCGCTAAATCCGACTTGGTCACCCCTGGCATCAAGGCGCGGAAAATTTGCAGAGAACGGAAGGCAATGGCTCGAATCGAACAAGCAGTTCCCCACATCAATGCAATTGACCCCCATTGCTCAGAAAGCTGGGGGTGTAAAGGAGTCAAAATATCCAGAATACGAGAGCATAGTTCCCGCATTTTCGGTTCAGCATCTTGGCTAGTGTTGTCTTCTGACCATATTATAAAGTCCGCCTCTTGTTCAAGAGCATCGATGAGTGACTTTATCTGCGCTCGGTTTGGATGTGAACCACGATCCGTCAGTTCGTCATATCCTGGTGCCCAAGAGCGCAGGAGCTGGAAGAGCATACGCCGAGAATGGGTGCGGAGATAAGGGAGGCGATGGTCCAGATGTACGAATATCACGTGAAGCAAAACAGGAAGCTGTTCTTCCATTTCCCATTGCCGCTCCAAAGCAACATCAGAAAGGAACAAGAGAGCGAACTGGGCAGCACCGAGAGTCTGTCGAGGTCTTTCGGAAAAAAGCACATCCAGGTCTGACCATAGCTCTATCTCATCTTGATCAGGAGGATTGAGCTTATGTTCGATGCAGGGCAATATGCGTGCGGGTTCTATGACGCCGCAGAGGTCCTTAAATATCTGGCGCCCAACAGCTGATTGTGACAAACAAGCAACGACCTTCGCAGCACATCCAATGTAAACAGTGCTCCCAACTTTGTGTGATTGCTCGAGTAGAAACCGAACCGCAGCATGACCATTGGATTGATAAGGCGCATCCACTAATCGTGTCCATAAAACCAGCACTTGTTCCGGGTGACTTTCAGCAAAACGCAGGGTCAATGCTATGAGATGATAAAGGCACGATTGTCCTATTTTGGACATTTGGGTCTTGTCTTCTGTCATCAGGTCGATATTAGGTACCCAAAACTCTAGGCTCTGTAAGAGGACAATAATGATGGCACTGCCGTCGTGGATATGAGTGAGCCAGTCGGCGAATTGAGCAAGAACGTCTGGAGCTTGGGTAGGATGTTCTCCAGCCAAATCGTCAGAGATGAGTCGATGGGCATAGAGATAAGTACTTGGTGTGGAGCTTCCAATCGCGGCCTCATGAGCTGATAGGGATAGAATCCCAGAGAAATTCTCGTGTATCCTCTCTACCATGCTGAAAGCTTGACGTCGGATTTCAAACAAAGGGTGACAGAGGTTCGATAATCCAAGGCAGACGGCTTGACTAAAGGTAAACCCGTGTCCAGTTTCGTTGGAGATGACATCCGCTACGACTTCAAAGAAGCGAGCATTGCTTGTGTCTAATTCTTTCGTCGAAACATATGCTCTGCGCAAAGCTTCCCCTGCTAGGCTGGGGTCTTGAGCACTATTAGCCAAAAGAGCTTTGAGTGTCCTCCTAAAACTAAATTATTACAATTTGCTTGAATGACTAAACACCCATACGCACTTTCCAAGTGCCTGGATAGATGGTTTGTATGAAGCCAAAATTGCATTGAGACGATCGAGAGTTGGGCCAGCCTCCAATACTCTAAGTTGATCCATGGTCTGGACGTCAGTGGGGGATCCGGACGAGATCTCAGGCGGAAAAAAAGCCCGTTTCTGTTATCATCCCTCAGATTTTTTTCCATTCTTGAGAATAAATGAACAAGAGAAACTTACGCATAACGAAGCAAGTGCTCCGACTGCAGCTCCGGACAACTGTTTGGTCTCGGTCTGAAAGCGCTCGATTGCTTCTGCTTGCATGTGAGGTTCAGTTGCAGTTGTCGCGGCAGCTTTCTGCATAATAATCAGTCGCCTCTTCATAGAATCCGATTGTTTCCCGAATTGGCACCACTCCTCACACAGGTTGTAGAGGGAGAGGTGAATTTTTGGGGGGATGAAACGATCTGAATCCTTGAGTGTGGCCATACCATCGAAAACGCGTTCGACGGTTCCGCAAAAGTAACGTCGAAGTCGTTGTAATGTGTACAAGTCACGATTCTCGGGGGCGGTAAGAAATGCTTGTGTTTGTCTAACAAACTTTAGAACATGTGCAAGAGCTGCTTGGCGCCCAACCGAGCGCTGATCTTGAAGCAGGTGCGCAGTAAGGAAATATATCCGAGTAACTGCTGTGTAAAAACGTTCATATCTGCGAGTCCTTCCAACCATAAGCTGTATTTGACCTGTTTTCGATCGCGCCTCATCAAAGAATTGCCGTTGAGCAAGAGAATTTAGGTCTTCTAAAAGCTGAGAATATCCATGAGGTGGGAGTGAACTGATACAAAATACAGCAGCATTTCTGAAGACAGAGTGCTCGGCATCAAGAAAGGGGGTGAGATATCGAACAAGGCCACGACTTGTGGTCATCCTTTCTCGATCAAAGTTGGTATCAGATGGGACCCTTACATGCTCCCTATGAGGATTGGTGACGTGGTTTAGCACAGGGCGTGAGTCTGGAATAGAGGCTGTAGCACAGATGATTCTAACCCAAAAGCGCCACTGGTCAACTTGGTGCTTGTGGTCAGAAGCCAACTTGGATGGGTTTCTTTCTGTAGCAGCGGCACTGCGGACAACTCTAGTGTTGAGGCCCGCCGCCAAAGCGATGAGGGGATGTGATCGTGTTGCCGCTGCGACTAACGTCTCGCGAAATTTGAGGATAACGGATGTTGGGTTTTCCAGACAAGATTGTACGAGAGAAGAGAAGACATGCTCCCATAACGTTCGATCCCGAACATCATCACTGTCAGCCATACGCAAAGGTACATCGACTCTTTTCGATTGCCTCCACTGTTCAAGACGCTCGAACTCGGATTCCTCCAATGCATCATCAAAGCCGCTGAGATAGGCAGTGCGAAGCCCTTTGCCTTGAAGGGCCTCAACGATTTTGGAAGCTTTTCCTCCTCGAAGGTGATTCGAGAGCAGACCAAGCATCCGGATGATCTTGACTCCAGCAGTAAAACTGGCTGGAGTGACGCTAGAAAGAAGAAATAACGCTCCTGCCTCGAGCTCTTCTAGCCGAACATTTAGCCTCCGTGATTCTTCTTCGGGGATAGATTGGTTCGGCCGTGCAAGAATATCATGTACCCACCCATCCACGAGACGAACCCATAGGTTGAGTAACCGCGTACATTCGATGAAAAGCCCCACACCTGAACCTTCACGTGACATGAGGCCTAGGTCAAAGAACTTCGCGGCGAATCGTGACAACAACGTATGTGCGTGTTCAGGATCAACCATGAACCGCTTTAGGGTCAATTCTGCTACCTCCCTGACCACGAGGTCGACATGGATGGTTCCGTGAATGAGCATGTCCAGCGCTTCATTCAACGGAAGCGACGGGTGAAGACATCTCGGCCAAGATTGGAAGCACAACTTTAAAACATTGATTTGTGGGACTAGGGCAATCGGATAAGTTACTGTTCTCTCTGGATGACGGCAAGTTATGTAATTGTGAGCTTCCTCGTATGATGGATTTATTCGGGCGTACGACCACTGATCATCTATGACCAACATGTTCCCCACGGATTTTGCACACGATACTGTGATAAGAGCCAACGTGGGACCACATCGATCCATTAAGCATTTAACACCGGAATGGGATGATAGCGATTGTGGCATAATGTCAGACTGCACCTCCATATCCTGTCTAGACGGTGGTCGAGCGAAGTCAGAGCTCGTAGGCCATGCTGGTGTCGACTCTTCCTTCTCTATCACACTAAGAGAAAGTAAGATAGCCTGGATTGCGATGCTGATCCTTTCCGGTGCGAGAAGGTTGGCGATATTCGTAGACTGGGAGTTTCTGATGGCGTGTTCGTTCAAGAGCTCGAGACAAAAATCTGTTCCGAAATCAAAGTGACGGCTCAGGACGAAGTGTAGGATGTACACGAAAGGCTCCAGGCGATCCTCGTTAGGGAAAATGGTTGTACGATTAGCAGGAAAAAAATTTCGAAGTAAACTCTCCAATTTAGTCGTAGCCGTCGATTGAGACTCGTTGCAGCGATAGCAGTATGTCCAAATCAGCCGCATCATACCATTCATGACTGGCACCCGAGCTGGCTTTTCCTATGGGATTTTATGGATAATCGGGTCTTGTACTAGTATATGAAAATTACCTTCAGCTTGCTGAGACCAGCCTCGAAACAAGCAAGCCAATTATGAAGGAAATAGTCGATGGGTGCGACGCATAATGACGTAACAAACAGAGGGTAAGCTACAGTCCAATACTGTGGTTTTGAGACCATATTTTTGACTTTGGGGAAAATTGTCTTGATGGCCTTAGCCCATTGAGGGTCATTGACTTCTGCTTGTGCAGTCTATGAATGATGAGTTAGCCGAGGTTATCTTTAGAGTATAGCAATACCTTTCCGATCGGATGTAGCAGTGCCACCAGTGTCTCGGCGAAGGTGGACTTGAACCGGACACCGTGAGCATTTTCAAAAGATTTGGACAGCGATTCAAGAAATTCAGCGCCCTCCTCAAAGGTCTCTGGAGGCCAAACCTAAACGGCTCTTAGTGTTTAATGATGAAGTGAGTGAGCAGAGCAGACCTTGATTTGGACATGTTTCAATCCTCGGACGAGATGTTCGTACTTCATGCCTAAATCTTTAGAGACTTGACCAGAGGCAACGGGACGGAGTTCAGCCAAAAAGCGATCGGTAACACTGATGAATCTTAAGTGGACATAATCAGTTATAAGGGTCCACAGAGTTGAAAAGCGCACAAACCTGACGTTCGCAAGCAAGCCTAATAACTTGGCAAAAAGTTCAGCATTGCAACGATGATTTGCAGACTGGGCCAACAGTTTTAAATCCGGTTTCTTGAACTGATCAAAAATCGTCTCTTCTAAGCCATATCCTGTCGTTTCGCCCAGGGCATCCTTCGGAAGTGACTGAACTACGGCGATCAGCGCGCGACACATGATATATATCGCTGCCAAAGATTTGCGTTCAGTCAAAAGGAAATGAGCGTCTTGAACTCGCACGCCGCGACTTGTCACTGGTGATTGAGTCATATGGCGTCGTGTAACGTCAGAGCCCACGACATCATTTTGACTCCTTCTCCATCGCATAATAGAGTCCAGAACTGGTTTTACATGTTTCTCTGCTATTCGTCCCAACGAGTTGAGTATATCGTCAAACTTGGAATCCACTCCGGGACCCATGAGTTGAGGGAGCAACAGATCACGTTCCAAAGGCTCCTTCAAGAAATATTCTATCTTCATCTCTGCTGAACTTGCAAAGCGTATGAAGATGGCATGCAATGCGTAATCTGAAGGTGTTCGTGGGTCCATCACAAGTTTATCGTCGTAATCCAATAGCGGCGGGGTATCATCATGGAAATTCTGGAAAGTGAACCCATTAGGCACTGGGGGTACTGGCGGTGGGGAAGAAGAGGGATTGAAAACGTATCCATGGCCCAGGTCACTTCCGGTGTCAGAACTATGAAAAAAGGATCCTGAATGGGAGTGCTGAGACCTAGCGTACGCATAACTCTTTGATCGCGAAGAAGTACCGCGTGCGTATTTAGATTCACTTGAAGCTGGCGTGGGCGTACGTGAGTAATGAGTAGGGCTCGTATTTACAGACGGTCGACGATTTGAAGGAGGCAGAGGTGGTATTTGGGCGAGGGAAGACGTAGACCGGCTAAATGGATTCTTCAACGCCACAGGATATACTTGGTGGTCGATACTTGGGACAGGTGGTGCATCATACGTTTTTCCGGTTTTGAAGGCATTTCGTAAGGATGCGAAAGATGACTTCTTGGAAAAGGGAGATGTGGTTGCGACTGATGACTGGGAGGAGTGGGCAAATGGTACGCTTGCTTTACGGATGCCATGGCGGACAGAATGATTAGAGTCTTCAGAGGTCACCGAATCACCACGAGAATGGAAGAACTGTCTGTCTGGAAGCGGGGTTGAAGTGGAGGTTGGTGATTCTTGACCAGCAGCTGCAAAGAGACCATGACCACCACCCGCTAATCTTCCAAATGGAGGAGTCAAATAATCATCATCATCGAAATCTACGAACGAGAAAAGGTTAGAGGCTACAGCGACCAACACAGAGCGAACGTGCCAGGTATTGTGATTTGCATCCCATCTGAGCCCATGATACTATCCTGTAATACCTACCCTCGCCAGCTCATGTGCAGCTGCTTGTATACGACGAAACCCTTCCTTGGTGGAGGATAAGCCGAGAATCAAGTGGAGTGCGACTTGAGCTTGAGCTTGAGGGTTCGGTAAAGTATTCTTGTCTTGCCTTTTATGGCTGTGTCAACCAACACAACAAGAAACTTACTACTAGTAAAAGTAGGCTATGAAATGCTGCACACTACGTAGTCACAAGGTAATTCAAGTTTACAATGCTTCTATCTGCCGTCGTACTTCAGCAGCCCTATCCTTAAACTCTTGTATCCTTCTGTGTCCATCGCTCCGGAACTTCTCCAACTGCGTTTCCAGCTCCCTTTTCGTCCACTCCTCAATCGTCATGTCCTTCTCGTATTCCTTTAATGTAAATAGGGTTTCCATCGGCAGCTTACCATAGGGTGCTTGAAATGCGAACAACGGGTTGTCTTTATCTCGTGCCGGAAGCAAGAAGGGGTTCGACTGTTCGACATGAAATGTTGACGATAGTGCACGAGATTGAACTCCTTCCCAGTCTTCAGGTGGACTCTGCTCATCGACATCCATGGTAGACTCTAGGTGGATTATTCGCTGCTGGGAATGAGGTAGTTCCTGTAAAGACGTCCTCACAGATGCGCGTTTCGACGAGCGTGGTCCTTCGTTACCACCTGGGACATCAAGGCGATTATCTGAATGAAATATCGGCGTTGGGTGCCTTTCAATATCGGTGACTATCTCCATAGCAATATCTGGGTCTTGGTGGTCGTTCTCTGCTTGGGATTCCCCGCGTCTATGTTTAGGTGATTGTCTCTCAATGACAACCTCAAACTTCTTAGTCTTCTTGGTAGTCCTCACCACCGACCCATCTACTGCAGCCGAAACCGAGATGACAGTCGTTGGAGTATTTCTTGCAGGAACAGAATTCTTCGTCGACATATCTTCAGCATCGTCAGAGATATCTATGATGGCCTGGTGTACAGGTAATTCGTTATGCCGTTCCCCAGAGGACGTTGTGGCATTCTCCTTTGAACCAACCGACGTCTTCGGAGCGGTCTGAGGTCCAGCGCGTAGCCTTGAGTCTGTATGTTCCCTTTGGTTACTTGTTTTGTCGTGGAAAGGTGCAGCTTTGGAACAAGGCTTCTTCGGTCGCTGTTCTTGCTCTTCATCGTGTATCAACGACAGGGGCTTGACCATCGCCTTTGTGGCCTGTTTGGCTGGGTCTAATCGACTATTGGGTTTCTTCCTTGCTTGGTTTGTGGGTCTTGTGAATTGTTCTGGCTCGTGATCCTCCAAAGCACTTTGCCAAGTGTCCTCTGATTCAGACTCGGGCAATCTGGGCTTAGTTTTCGGCCGCGATTTCGAAAGTTTCTTGGGCGGATTAGAGACCTCTGATGAGTCCGAATGGACTGCCGAGAGTTGTTCGCTTTTCGTCAAGGCTTGAGGGTGAGGATGCTTGCCTCTGGATCCCGATGTACTTGGCTTGACATACTCCGGTTGTAATGGTGTTTCAGACAATTCCGAATCAGAATCCGCACGCATCGGCTTTGTCGTCGATTTCTTCAGGTCAGATTCCAGCATGGCCTTTGCTCTGGACCGTGTCTGGCGTCTGGTTTGCCTTGTCCGTTCTTGTGGTTCTTCAGGAGCAATCTCCATCTCGATATCCTCAAACACTTCCTTCACCTTTCCTTTGCTACGTTTCGATTTGTGCATTTGTTTCTCCTGTTCCAATTCTTTCTCATTCACTTGTGTCGTCTCTTCCTCCTCCGCAATCGTGCCGATCCTGCCTTTACTCTTGGCTTTTCGTACGTTACTCTTTGGCACTTTTCCCGTCTCACTGCCACTATGTTCATCAACTTCAAGCCCAGTTACAGCAGCCTGTCGTTTAGTGGTAGAAGTCAGCTGTCGGGATCCAGTTGAGGCAGGTGTTTTTGCAACATCAGAACGGAACTTGGTCGATCGAGTACTACGCGTACTCATCCGGAGGGTGTCGACTTCCGCATCAGATGATTGTTCAGTTTCAGTAGTAGCCTGCTTTGGTCTAATTGACCGAGAACGGGATTTAGGCTTTGAAGTTGATTTCGCCAGCCCCTTTGACGTAGATTTACCAAGTGTCGAGGGTTTCGCGGTGAAAAAAGTGCAGATAGTGCCTGCCTTTCTATCTCGCTTGTGATGTTCTTCCCTGAATCTTTGTATTAGCATCGGAGGCAAAATATAAGCTTCTGATTCTTCACATTGGATCATCATCAGGTTCCCATCCGTTGAGAATGATGCCACAATAAACACACGAGGCTGAATCGTCGTTTTGTGCTTGAGGTGCGTGAACGAAACCTGCTTTCGCCATCTGTGACATATCAATACGCGCGAAAGATGAACACGAAATAATATGGCACCTTTTTTGAGTTGGCGCCATGCCCCTTGGTGGCATCGTGGGGCCAAGAGGAGAAGGTATCGAATCTACATTTCTCCAGTACTTTACCAGAAGGTAAACGCGAGGGATCAGCCGAGACAAATCTAGGGGAAATGTGTAAGCTTGGTTTTTCAAGGTTAGAAAGCGAATGACACGTACTGCTGGTGATTGTCAAGGTCTCGAACCAAACCACACTTGACACTGGCCCACGAACAGAAGTCCCCGCACTTATCAAAGTGGACTTGGGCAGGATCGTCGTCAAAACCCCAGTCGTTCAACTCCTTTCCACAAAAGAAACAGATAACATTGTCCTTGAAAGACACGCTGGGCGCGTAAACGAAGCCAGCGTCGGCCAGAGTCGTAGGAGTCGCCTTGAAAGTGGAAGGATGTGGCCATTTTACAAGAATTGTACTGGATGACGAGGTAGATTTACTTGAAGGATTCTTGGGGACACGGCGCGGCTTGAAAGACTCGACGCGAGCGTCGAAGACGTTCATAGTTTGTAGTAGAGTGGTAAGTAGCCCAATCGCGGTTGACGGTGCATAGCCCACGTGGTTGCACTCTTGGCAACTTTTAGCCTTCGTTTCTTTGCGGCCATGGCACCAATAACTTATGGAAGAAGAGCCGCAAAACGCACTCGTTCATCTGATGAACGTCCAGCCAAACGGACTAAGATCTTGGTAGAGGTCTCACCCGTTTCCACGGATATCGAAGATGCAGAGGATCATCAACATAGCACGTTGTTTGTGCCCACCCATAATATATCCATCGCTAATCGAGCTTTCAGCCAGAACTCAACGCAACAACCACATCAACCGTAATCCGGCTAAATCTGCGTCGTATAAGGCTGTCCGGCAGGATTCAGATACCTTTCCGCGAGAACCAAAAAGTATGCTCGTTAGACGGTTCCATTCTCCTCATTCTGACCTAAACCTAGATGAACTACATTCCACAAGACCGAGTACACCCCCTGCAGATGCAAATGCCTTCCGTCATTCCATAAACCCGCTTATAACATACCTGGCCCGTACCCCAACTAAGTCGCAGCATGATTCTGCCAGAGTTATTAATTCCGAATCTCCTTCCGAATCATCATCCAAGAAACTCGTTAAGGACCTTTCTGGACTTTTTGACTTTGCTTCAGCTTCCAAACCCAAGTCAACAGCAACACAGACAGTTGGGTTAGCAAAGCGAATGCTTTCCCGCTCTCGCACTATGTCTTCTATCGACAATTCAAAAGAAATGGGCTCGCTTGAATCCATTCAAGATGGTCCCGGCTACCAAGTGGCAACAAACGCTGATATCACGAGAGGAATTCAAATGTCTCCATCCAGCAAATCACCAACACCGATCAAGTTATCAAAGTCATTATCTTTTAATAATACTCCTTCTCCTCCTATCAGGGCCCAGAATTCTACGCTGCGCACCTATGCGGGAACCTCACGCTCTTTTCTGGTCTCTCTTCCAGCGAGTCACCTGACTTCTGATTCCAAAAATCTCAATAATGCAGACACACTTCTTGAAAGCCAAGAGGATTTGCAAATGCACGAAACTTACTCAGATCTCCGAGCTCGTTGGGGTGTGGACAATTCCGAAGACGATCCACGTCCCTTTCCAATTGACTCAGGTTCCCAGAACCGTAAACGGAAAGGAAAAGCTCATGAATTCCCGCCGCCTCTCTTATCTGTTTCTAATAATACTCCAATCGAGGTCAAAAGTATCACCGAACTCAGAAATAAAGGGGAGAGCAGAAGATTCCAAGACGAGGTTGGATATCTTTTTGAAGGTCTTGATCCAGGGTCCAATATCAGCATACGGAGAGTCAGGTGCGTGTTTTAAAAAAACACATGGACCTCCGCCAAGTTTAAATAATTTCAGCGCCCTTGAGTTGATCACTAAATTTTCCGACCAAGAATTCGCGCGAAAGGCGAAAGTCGCGGATTTCACGGTACAAGCATGGGAAGTTCTTCGCGAGGCAGGCGCGGGTAACGGAGATAAGGTTTGTACCAGTTCGTATGTCTCTTACTATGACTTAAAATCCCTCTCTTGAGTAGGTGCTGGATTTAGCACTTGTCGTATTCATGGCTTTTGTCGCTCAGGATGTCCGAGATCTTGTAGACCTTGCCAATAGGAGCGACTGTGCCCACGTTTTGTTCAAAGTGCTCAAGTCACTGAGGGGAAGCAATGACACGTTGGGTCTTGTAAACAGTAGCATGAGCGATGCTGAATTAAAGAAGGCTGGGATAGCCAGGGCTGAGAAATCAATCGTGCGTTTCCAACGTTCAGCACGGTATTGTCCTGATCTGATAAGAGTAATTACTTAGCTGCTAAGTTTCAGCAAACTCGTTCAAAAGAGGCTCAGCACGATCAGTGAGGGTATTGTGGTGCGTAAAGATATACGAGAAAAATCAAACGACTCAAATAGTTTCAAGGTTTCGACTAGGTCACTAGTCGCCCAAGTCCTCGCCTTGATTCCTCCCGGGTTCCATCGATCCAATCGCATGCCAGATCTTGTTGAATGTATTTTGTCAGAGATATCCCTAATTCCATCCCGCGTGGCTGGCTATGCAAGCGGACTTTCCCTCCTTCCTCTCCCTTCCCCGACCTACCATCTGGATGCGCCGTCGTTTGTTCATATCGAGAGCTGTCTTCGCCTTCTGGAGGCTTACCTATTAGGCAGGTGGGATACCTCAGACAGTGACAATCATGCATCATCTAGTCTACTAATTGATAGACGTGACGATTTTGCGAAAGGTTTGGTAGCTTGTTGCATTGCAACAGATGTCTTAATGCGAGATTCGAAAAGCGAAGACATGTCAATTCTGGGTATGTCAACTACTCTACCGTCGCTCTTGCAGGCGTTCATCATAAGATAGCTCGAAGGTGCCTTGATTCTGCTCTCCGAGTCCTCATAAACCTTTCCCATGATAGTGTGGCCTGGTGCCGAACCTTGCTACAGGATGAATACACCCTTGCTATAATTACGCGTTTAATTATGACGGCTCACAGACAGCGATATGGTGCATCTAAGGTTGTAAAGCCGGACCTTGATCCTGGACACCCGTCTTCAAGCGAGGAAAGGAATCTCCATGCTTTTGATCGCTTATGCCTGGCGCTGGGACTCCTCACCAATTTGGTTCAAGTAGATGAACTGGCTAAAGACCTTTCGCGAGAAACGAGTGGGTACATTTCGACTCTATGTTATCCAATAGGGTTATTCATAACTCGAGTCCGTAGTGCTTGACCTCTCTTGCCCTAATAAGCGATCGTGTGTGCGAGCATGCAGCTGCCCACAGCGCATCAGTGCACTCAAGTGCCTTGTTCATATATACGTGCAGCACCGTAAAGGTTCGTCTGAAGATGAAGTAGACCCCGTAATTGGTGGCTACATAGCGATTCTCTTTGGTCTGTTGCTTCGAGACAATATCCTTAACCAAAACATGGTTCTGGCTGCCCTCCCTGGATCGACGAACCGCGCGAAGCTGCTTCCTCTAGTGGACATTGCACAGGAATTTGTCGACATATATGGCAAAGTTATGACAAGGCTTGCGTCAGTCGATGTTAAAAAATCGGACGAAGGGGACGATGATACTACAGAGTTTGCGCCAGGTGGAAAGGAACAAAATATCGTCCACGGTGTTGTAGCATTCCTCGAGGTGCTTTCGGAATCTCCAGACTCATGAACATCTATCTACTTACGGACATCTATCGTATGATACTTATGGATAATTTTGACGGTGTATTTGTCTCACGTGAATATGAGACGACTTGATTGTTTACAAGACGCCGAGAACAAGTACACAAGACTACGATACCGAGAGAAAGTTGGAAAATACGAAAGAAAATCAGAAATCCATCACGAGTTCATGATCATGATCAAAGAAAATAAGCGAGACACAGCAATCCGAAAAGAATTCGTTTTGGTATTGAAAGACGTGAAAGGTGACCTAGAAATGCAGTAAAAAACAGTTCGAAGGTGTAAAGAAAAACTTGAAGGAGCGGTGTCATAGCAATAACATTATCGAGAGCATCTCAAAAAACACCGATTTAACGGGAAGGGAAGGACTATAAGCATTCTCAACACATCGCAGAAAGTCTTTGCGCGAGTGCCTCCACTAATTCGGATCCCACACCAAATTCTCTGGCAAGATCTTCGATCTCGCGGTCATCAGGCGTGCGCCCACGAATGACTCGACCGAGAGCACTCGAGCTGCGGCGTCTTGGTGAAGAGCCAGGAGAGCTGCGTAAATCACAGTGGGACGTGTTCACTGATGAAGGAATAGTTTGGTGCAGGCGGCAATCAACGAGTTCTACAAGCTTGCTGACATGCTGTTCGGTGAACGCTGGTAGAATAGACAAATTAAGGACAACGTTCGCGGCGGAGAAGTAAGAGCACATGCCTTGGCAGCGAGTGCCTGCATCGATTAATTGAGAAAGCAGGTTGGAATCATTCAGGTCATCTTTAGAGGTTTCACGAGAAAGTAAGGTTTCAATGGCGGCTAAATAAAAACTCAGAATCTGCCCAGCCAGCGTTGTGACAGCACGAACCATAAGTTATATCTGTTATAAATAACGAGGAGTAATGAGCAAGGATGTAATGGTTAACTATATCAAGGACATACCATACAAGAAGTCTCTCAAAGAGCTGGACCAGAACACTCGACTATCTATATCTGTTGGAAACTTGGACAAAAGACTGATGAGACAATAGTACGGGAGACAAGGAACTTTCAAAAAATGAGACTGTAAACACGGTGTTAGCAACGCAATAGATACGGAGTACAAAAGAACAAACATCAGGGGATCGGATAAGATGCAGAAGGGAGTGTAGTTCCCCTTCAGATATCAAACCCCCTTGTAGAGTTGCAACAACTGCTTCGTTCGGCAACCCGGCTAATGAGGGTTTGCAGTTGTCGAAGGACCCTCGCCAAGATGGGAATAACTACACGCAAAAAGTCAATTTCCCACATAATACGTTGCGATGAAATGAACTTACGGCTGTCATCAACTCTTCCTGACTACTTCTGGTTACAGTAACACCCCGTGCACGTTTTCCTTTCCCAAGAACGGAGTTCTGAGCAGTTCTCAAAGCGGCCTTGGCAGCTTCCTCTCCTGCCATCTCGACAAAAACATGACTCAAAGTCTTCCCTTTACGATCAAGCAAGACATGAACGCGGTGAACAGGATGTTTCAGCCAAGCAGTGATGCTCGGGGGAGTGATATCCTTAGATTGCGAAGCCATCAGCCTCTAATCAGAAAAGTGTGAGATAGACCTACCCAAGGCACATTATCGATTCGAAGGACCGGCGGCTCCTTTGACTTTGGAACAAGCGGGTCATCCATGACAGGAGTCGAGGTCATTTGAACCCGTTCAAACATTGGAGGCGAATGAACAACGAAAGGGTTATTATCGAAGGCACTAGGTAGAAGTACATTAGAGCTCTCAGGGGCTGACCACTTGGCTTGAGGGGCGGCATGAGATGAGGTATTTTCAGACGAAGATTCCAGGTGGAAGTCGTCCACTCCAGCCTTACAAACTGCACACTCCATATCCTTTTCGCCGACGATGTTCAGAGCACTATGCAACGATCAATATCGTTATAAATTTGTGAAGGACAGGTAACGTACCTGGTCAGACACGCAGAACAAAGAGGGTGGGAGCAAGGTTCCAAAACGGCCAAAGTGCTCGTGTGAAGGCCACAAATTGAGCATCCCGTTTTGTCGCGTTTATTGATGTGGCTTTCATAATTATAAACAGATTCTGTAATAGTGGACAACGCTGGAGTATGGAATGGGTCATTGAGGGCGACAGAGTAACCGTATGACTGCTGCATAGAGGAAAATGCTTGAGGATAAGGAGTATATTCATCTTCATCGATGTCAAAGAGTTCACTGGAAACCTGTAAGTGATTTCAAAAAGGTCACACGGGCGTGAATTAGCACAAATAACCGATC
Organism: Sarcodon aspratus; assembly: GCA_003313825.1. NCBI lineage: Eukaryota > Fungi > Basidiomycota > Agaricomycetes > Thelephorales > Thelephoraceae > Sarcodon > Sarcodon aspratus. The sequence continues at coordinate 37,619 of QLOR01000517.1, forward strand.
ACATACATGTTGTGGAGCAGAACGGCGACGGGGAGCGGGAGGATCTGTGAGACTGCCCTTGATTTTCAATTTATTGATGATGTTTGCATTTGAAGGGGGCGTGTTTAGATTCACGAGCGTCCGACGATTGGGAGTACTAAGATCCGTGGCCATGGAAGTCCGTGGGGACCGAGGAGGGGGCGCGTATGATAGTGCGCGAGTGCGACGTTGCATCGGTACTGAAGCAGGGACAAATAGAGCTATTCGGAAGCCAGGAAGTGAGCATATTTAATCAATAAATGTAATTCGATGCACACACATTCCCCATGAACAAATGCAGGAGAAGTTATGTCAGAACGACTATATTCACTGGCTGCAGATGAAAACCCCAAGTCAGTATTAACGTGTTATAAGCTTCCATGAGCATTCAGAAGCACCTAAGCCAGCAATCAGCCCATAATTGATAACATTTGACACGCATATAACTGACCTTCATCATCTGCGTAGAGAGATTCTTGACTAGAAGTTACCTTGATCCCATTTTCATTGGCTCTATTCCGCCAGTTGTGAGTGATGTTTGCCAGATTTTTCTGATTCTGAGTTTTCATATTGAGCCCAACCTCAGGCGATAAAGCGAGGCTCATGCGACGGCTTGTGGCGGAGACTGGGGTGGTCAAAGTAGATCCATTGGAAGAGAAAGAGCGCAAACTGAGAGGCGTATAAGGTGTTGACGCGTTGGTCGCAGGTGTAAGAGGAGAGCGGTATTGGGCACGCGGCGCAGATCTGGTGATTCTTTGGGGCGTTACAGGTGGCGGGCCAGCATGATGACTATGACGGCGAGTGGCGGCGGGGGATGTGGGTGCCGATGCGAAGGAGAAATGTTGTTTGCTGGTCGTTGTTGGCATCGATGAGAATGAGAAAAGGAATGTGTGAGGCGTCGCAAGCTTTGCAAGAAGTCCTAAACGTACTAAAGGTCGCGAAGAGGCATGTATCGTGAGAAAATGTCTTTTAGGCTAGACGCGTTTTGCACGTGATACCATGTGATTCATCAATGGAACGCGACAAGTCGGATTGAGTCGAATGATTCATGAGCAGCAAAAATAATTTACGATAAACAAGCCATGCCTAAAAAATAACATAGGTGTACATATGATTCAAAGTCCCTATAGATTTTACATTTAAAAGATCACTCGTCAACCCAATTACTCGGAATCCCACTCCTTCTTCTTGTATTCGGAAAAGTCAGGCTAGATAGCCTCCAATCCTTGACGTCTATGTCGTCTAGAGAACCTCGCCTTCGTTGACCATGTTTCAAGAATGATCCGTACCCCGAGTCATGCTCCGGGCGCCATACCTCTAGCCCAGCAACGCCACCTGTCTTCCCGTCCAAAGTTGAATGTTTGTCGAGATGTCGTCTCAAACTTCGAATGGAACGTTGTCGTTTTGGTGGCACCAACAACCGGGCAAGATCCAACTCTCCCTCCTCTTCCTCGTCGTCATAATAATCGTCATAAGGCTCTTTCGAACTGTTGACACCTCCCCACAAATCATCATCTACCCTTGCAGCGACCAAGGTAGGTACTCCATCCCTTAGGTCTTGAGGTGGCCTCAGTTGACCTCTGCCTCTCTCCTTGCCTTTCCCTATCAGCTCCCGATCTAAACGGCCGATATCAAGAATACCTCCTCTGAACGACCCTCTTACAACCGACGATGACCTCGATCCTGGCGCCGACTTACACACCACGCTAACCATACTAACCGGCCCCGGAGATGCAGCTCGCAGAGTGAATGGCTGAGGCGCAAGATGGACAACATTGTCTCGCGTAGTAGGTCTACCTCGGTGGTTATCTGTGTGATGATGAGATGCCGGATTGCTCTCCTTCTTCCGCTGAGTCTTCATAGTTTTCGACAAATGTTCTTCAGGTCCACCAGTGTGTACTCCTACCACACTTGAACTACTCACAGCCTGCTTTACAATATCCAACCAGGTTGTTGGAAGGGGAGGATGCTGATCAGCAAGTCCTGTTCCATGTACGGAGGAAGTGCTGCCTTGGGTCTTTGGGATGTCAGGAGTAGATGCCATATGTCGCAGCAGCGCTCGTGCTGCAGATGGATTAGAAGAGAAGGGTGTTTGTGTTCGAATTGAAAGTTGATTAGTACGAAGGGAATTAAGTCTTTTATTATAGTTTAGTCGTTGGCTACCGCACGAACCATCGGAACTCGGATTGGAAGATGCAAGATTAGTCGTTGATGGCGTAGGAGAAATGGAGAACTTCTTAGCAGAAGACTTATTGGTAAGCGACTCCTTGTAGGCTAGAGGGGATTCTGATGACGAAGGGGTCGACGTATCGATAGAGGATCCTGCAGCGTCAGACTCTGGGACATCTGGTTTTGTCGTACCAGGAATTAACCCAGCCAAAAATCCTACCACGGAATCTACCCCTCCCCGTATGATGCCTGCATCGACCTCGCCAGTCGGCTTGCCCCTCCTATCATCAGCTGCTGGAAATTTATCGGCCTCGGGCGTGAATATGCGAGTCTCTTTGTATCCAGCTTCTCGCAATAGATCTTCTAGTCGCTCGTACTTGTCTGCGGTTTCTCGTCTATGGAGAGGGACATGTCCTGGATCGCCGCGGGCGAGATGATGAGGATATTTACGATCTCTGCGTGGAGGCGTTGACGGTGGCGAAGGAGAAGTGGAGCTGCTTGCGATCGACGATAATGTTTCTCGATGACGATTCTGTATAGCAAGTCAGAGTTCCGTTTCGCACGGATAATTGAATACACGATAACTTGCATGATGATTGGCCATTCAAGCGAAAATCACGGCAATTGTCGTAAGGCGGTCGTAAAGGCCGTCGCGGTAGATTCTAGTGGATAAGTTGGATGTGAAAAGGCTGATAAGTTATAATGGTGAAAGGTGATGCCTGAGGACTAACGAATGGCAACGGCAGTGGGTAGCGCTCAGAGGGAGCTTTGACTCATCTCCTTGAAACGCGGAGTAACTCAGGGTAACAGAGCAAGGACGAGCCACTGGCGCAGCGACTGTTCAACGGGCGTCTGCTTCCTAATAAGACGTGACGTCACGTGAACGTACGATTCTAATTGTAATTTACATTGTTGCTGAAGCTTGCACTTTTGTCAACGACCAGCCATCTTTTATTCCTCAATGTCGGCTGTATCATCGCTTGCCCACGCAACGACGTTCGGATTCCTCCCAGGCGATAAGTATCGAGGCGCTGTTGTCGAGGTGTGTGACTTCGACGCCATCATCATTCATCGTTGCCGATCACTATAAACCGTTTCCTTCCAGGATCTCCAATTACCTCCCGCGTTCTCCCTACCACAGCAAGAATCAATATCTCGTGCTCTAGAGCTCGCCTACGAGCGTGATTTTTCACATATCCCGTAAGTTGATGCTGGTGACTAGCTTGATATTGTTTCGACCATATTTACGATGTGAGCTCGCAACCAGGGTTCTGAACACCAATAGGAAACCTCTTGGCTATCTCGACGTCCCGGCTCTCAAACAGAAATGGGAGGGGGGGCTGGTTGACCCAGTAAGTAGCGCCCAACCCGTCGTAATACTACATCGGTCCAATGCATCCTTAGAATGAGAAAGTATCGAAGTACATGACAAAATTCAAGCGGTCCCCATCAACCCCATACACCCTAATCACCCCTTCAACGCCTTTGGAAGATCTTGAAGAATTCTTGAATCACAACATATTTGCTATTGGCACGTCCCTCAGAGCTATCGTTTGAACGAACATTCCTTGATGGTCTTCTTAGTGACGGACTTCGATCGGAAATTTCTGCTGGCTGTGGCAACATTGCAAGACCTTGAAGTAGGTTCAGAATGCTCTCCAACTCCTATCTTTTATTTAATAACAAGCGCACAGAATTTTGTAAAACGCAGAGGGACATTTTAATTTGTTAAATAGCTACCGTTCAACAACTTTCTATAACAATTTGAGCCATCTATCAACAACAGGTACCAGGCCTATGCTACAGAATATATGGAGCAAATAATATCCACGGCCCTTTCCTGAATCAACATGGATGCTTTTATCGTCTCAGAGGTCGAAGAAGCTGCTTTCGTACAGCGGGTAGATGAGCTTGAAGCATTATGAGCAAAACCCTCTTCAATTAAACAAAGAACTTACAAAACACAACAAATGGCCCCCAAGCGGCTTTTATGGTATGCATGAGGATCGCGACATTAGGAGATAGACGGAGAAAGATACGAACCTAATATCAGAGCTACATGTTGCGTCCCAAAAGGAGTGGGTGTTTTCCGGTTTTTTGCAACGTCTATAATGGTAGAAAGAGCGGCGAAACATTCGATGAGGAAAAAGGATCTACGATTCGCTTAGCCAGGCTTGACTAAAAGATATAATAATCACGGCACGTACACTTGGAAAAGCAGTAACCGCCATATCGCGGGACGAAAACTTTGTACACTTTTATTAGCCCCAGCTGCTGGTGATAGGTGCGATAATCCTGCAGTTCGGCGTTAGCTCACATGTTTGGGATCGAGTGACGTATGAAGAAAGACTTCACTGTAATCCAGAGGCTGCGAAGCGTGCTTCGAATGGAATGTGTGCATTTGAACGGGATCGTTCAGGTGAGGGACTTTTCCTTTACTATCCCCTGCGAAATCAAATTCTGACTTGGAGAGAGCGGAATCGAGGGAAATACGCGGGGAGTAAGCAGTGGCCTCTCCAACCCATGCCACTGAGCTTCCCGTTTCGTGTTCTGCATCCCTCCCAGATACGATTGTGTCGTCGTGACGAAAGTAATCAATAGAGTACGGATGTACACTATTCGAACCTCTCTGGGTGACCGATGCAAGAGACGTTTTGACCGAATTGTTGGACGCAAAGTCTGGAATGGTCCCTGATACCGATGATGCACCTTGATCACTTGCGGAATTTGTGGTGGTACGAGGAAGGGAGTTACACGGAGGCTTCTCGAACCGTATAGGAGAGACAGCCTGGGTATTATCAAGTAACGCGTGCGCACTAATAGGGGTATGCTCAATATCCGGCGAAGTAAGATCCATTGATTTTCTCGTATCCGCGATCAATTCTGCCTCGGTCCCCATGTTGGAACGAAAACTGAGCTGGGGTAATGCAGAAGACACAACCCCAGGCTTAGAGCAAGAGCTCAAGAACAAGCGGGGCGCTTGGAACAATTTCCAGATGGCGAAGGACGACAATAGGAAACTCGGTACGGTCAGCACAAGGGAAACTCCAGCATATCCAAGAAATCGTGCCCTAGAAACAACAGTACTATAGTTTGAACAAAGTATCCAATCGTTTCATTTAAAAGTACTTGCCAGACAGGATGAGTCGCGTCACAATGCAAGTCGTCAGTTGGACGAACTGCATCAAGCTTGACAATGACTGCAATTTGTACTGCTGAAGCTACCGCAGGGAATAAGCCCGTAAACAAATAATACATATTCCTCCACCGAAGCGTGCTGAAGTCGCGAATTTTCGCTGGTCTGAATACAGCAACAGCTGTTGCAATAGAGAAGCATGTGCAAATGCCAGTCATCAAGAAGGCGCCAAAGCTAATTAACACAGTTTGCGTGACGCAAAACCAATGCGGCATTAAGAAGGGATTCATCCCCCATATTAAACCTAGGCATCAGATGGTTGGGTAGGTTTTTCAAATAGAAAATGAATTTCATACCCAAACACACAGCAGCTTGTAATACAAAATTGGCCAGACCATAGCTTACTGAAATCCAATACACATTGATGGCTTTCCCAAAGGCAACGAGCACGACGGCGCTGACGACAGTACCTGCGCAGTAAAGTGAGAAGTTTGCATGGTTGCTATGTCAACACCGTGGCCGACGAAGACAAAGAATAAAACAGAGACCTGTGATGGAGAGCACGAAGAACGCAATCTTGAGGCCAAACGGAAGCATGTTGCTAACCACCAACAACCTAGGAGCATGGAGCACAAAGAGGCCGTCGGGTATATACAAATGGAATACCACGAAACTGCTGGATTATCTGACGGCCGAAGCATCACTGGCACATAAAGCATACGAACGCCAGCCATCAGAAACGTTCCGAATGTGATCCCCCCGACCACGGAAGCGCGTGGATGGGGTGATTGCGTAATGATGATGATAGTGACAAAGCAGGAGGCGGACATAGCCATCATGGCTCCGGGACTGTCCCATTTTAGCCTGCGAAGACACTGGAACGATCTCCTGTAGTTGAGCGCTAGGAAAATATTGCCATAGCGGTTGGAGTGGTCGTACCAGGCTGCTCAGCCTGGGACCTAGCCGGTTGCATAATGACTGTAGGAACAATCCCAGACCGGGTACTTTTTGAAGGTGGTGGTTCACGCGTTGCTCGCTACATATCATGATCAGATAAACACAAAGGCGGGATTAGCGAAGACTACTCTGCAGTTTAATTGATCAACGATCGCTGGACCGTCTAAATCGATGCGGGCGATTGTCCCGACTAGATCATGTGTGGAGGCTTTGGAATTAACCTTTGCCAGGGTAGAGGATGATCCGAGTTGCCTGCTTTTTCGTCTGGAACGCCTTGGTGTGTACGTCAAGCGGATCACTCCGCGCACAAGTTACCGAATCAACTGATACGTAACTTGATCCTGATGAATCGCTTAAAGGAAGGTCGGAAAACAAACCTCATATTTGATGTCTGTCGGACATTTTCCAAGCTGTTATCCACGTCGTGCGAAAGTCTCGTAACGCCGTTACATACAGCAGAACAGTAGGTCGCATAGACAAGCCGGTCTCGTCTAGTAACACCGCCGGTCTTATCATCACTCGCTCATACTGGATGGCTTTCCGTAAGGATTTAGAATTTAGAAATCATGAAAAGCTGTCTTTGAGCTTCAACAATCCAAACCCAATTGACTAACGGTTCCGTCTCCGGACCGCTTATCTTTCTAAACTTTTCTAACCGAGGTTAGCCGAAGCAAAATTCGTTACGGAAAGTCTTTCACTTCGTTCTGGGAACAACTGGATGCCTTTCGGTGGGTTTGTAACGATATACACACACATCAGATTAGAGTTTAAATTAACACAATATGCTAAGTATTAAACCTCCGACCATTGATTCGGCACCGCCATCAATTTTACAGACGCGAAATTTGGAAGTGGGGTACCCCCTTCCAGATGCTCGCATCTGTAATTTGACACTCCGCCACCTCCATTTGGTAATATCAATTGATCGCCGTCCTCGTCTGCCGCCGTTCATGAACCTTCTGAACGTTGATGATTTCACCTCCTGAGATGGAAAAGACTCCATGTTGGTTGCCCTAGTCAACATGGTGATGGTGAGCTTCATTGGAGCCAGTGAGAAATTTCCTCTTCACCAAGAAGATATCACTGGTAGACAACAATATCAGCATCTACGAGTTTATAACTTTAAACTTCATAAATCTGTAAATTTTCGCGCTACGGTTTGTATTTAGTACAGATTTTATGCCATGTAACCCTTAAACTCCACGTTCTGTATCTGTAAATCGACCTGCGGAAAGGCATCTATTTTCCAAGTTGTTATCCACATCGTGCGAGGTCTCGTAACGTTACATACAGCGGAACAGTCGCGTAGGTCGCATAGAGAAGCCGGTCATATCATTACTTGCTCAGTTCTGGGAACAACTAGGAAGAATCAGCTGTCTAGATCACAACCTTTGTCAATCCAACCAAACTTCCCTGCAAGTCAACGACGAACTCCGTATCAGACACTCTAGGCCTTCCGGACTTGATCTTCATCTTCATAATATGCGAACGGAAAGTGATAGAGGTCATGATAAGTTGGTTCAACATCGTTTTTAAACGAAGGTCATACAGCGTAGAGAATTGTGCGGATGGTGAAGTCACTGGTGAGTTCTCGACGAAGGTATGAGACGAGATAGGAGTAACATAGTGAAAGTTTTGCCAGGATGAGCTCTGATGGCGGTATTGAGTACGAGACGAAACGCTCCGAGTCGGTAAGACGTCACTATAAAACATAGGATTGCTTCTGAAAAGCTTCTAGACAGAATATCGAAGGGGTCTTGAAGCCGCCCATTGATGACAGGCGGAGTAAACGATCAACGGGGGCGGGGAATAGGCTAGACAAGCTTGAAGACGGTGTCGAGGTCGGACTTGGGAGTCACGAACCCGGGTATCAGGTAACCGGTTGTTACGTAAACAAAATACTTTGAAAAGTGCAAACACGCAATTATGTAGCCTGTTTTACGTAATAATATACCCCAGCACCGACTGGCGACAGTTTTCATCCACTATGTAAATCTAGTGGAATGACCTATTGCACTCGTCCCCAAGTCGACCAGTGCTCCATTTTTCGAGTGTATTTCTTGGATGCACCAATAAATATTGATAAAGACTTTGGTACTAATGAGATCAAACGACTTTGGTTGGGAGATTGTTATAGATTCACGAGCGAAAAACCTCCGTCTACCCTCAGCACTATGCCATTGGTATATTCAGTGGAAGCAAGATAAAGCGCCGTGGATACTAATTCCTCCGGCCTGTCAATTACACAAAAGTCAGGTTGTTTCACGGGATCGGTATGGGTCGATAACTTACTTCCCCCATCGTTGTAGTGGGACCGGTGCGATGGTACCAGGCATTGGTTTGGTCCTGTACTCTTCAAGAAATTCTGAGGGAACAATCTCGGTGGGGAAGACACCCGGCTCTATTGCATTAAGTCTAACGGGAACTCTCCTCGAAGCAAGGTCGGATGCTATGGTTGAAGTGATTTGTTCTAGCGCTACCTTCGAGGTGGAATAAGCGATCTGTGCAAGCAAAGTCAGCTTCGGCTATTCAGGGCGGGTAGAAGTGCGAAACAAACACTGGCGTGTGGCACGACTGTTTTCAAAGCAGCGGCCGCCATACTCGAAATGTTGATCACACAGGACGTGCCGCCTTCACGGGACCGTGCGCCATTCTCAAGGAGGTCCAAAAAGGCGGTGGTTACGAAGAACGGAGCAAACGCATTAAGCTTGTAGATGGAGTGCCATCCCTCGAAACTTTCCAGTTCGTACGGGATCTTATCCTCAGCAAAGTATTCGTGCTTTTTCTGGAGGAAGTCCGGCGCGTCGAGTGGTGTAACAATGCCTGCACTACGGTGCTCTCTTGAGTCGGCAAATATAGTTGCAGCAGAGAGCTTACTTGTTCACGAGAATGTCAAGTCTTCCTTCTTTCTCTGCTATGACTTTGGCACCATTCTTGATACTTGTTTCGTCGACAACATCCATGGCTAGCCTAGGTTCCTATTCAGCGCCCTAGGTAACTCTGGGATCTGTAATGAGACAGCGACCCACGGAATGATGGAGCCTAGTCCCTTCCCTTGGTAAGCGGCAGCAGCCTTCTCAAGCACCTCGAATCGACGGCCAGCGATATACACTTTTACACCGACCTCTGCGAAGCCATTTGCCATCATGAGACCTCTGTGGTTGTACGAGTGTCATGGAACTGCGATCGATATCGATCACCGAATGCACTCACAGACCGGTCCCGCCTCCAGTGATGAGTCCTACTCTTCCGGAAAGATCTGCCGCTTTTGAAAGGTTGCGGTATGCCATCGAGTTAAGGGACGTCTTATGTTGCCTGTCCTTGGTTTGGTTTAAAGACTGGATACGGGCTATCGCTGGGTCACCAGGTACTTATCGCTACAATTTGAATAGAAAGATGGACCCATAATTTGTGCATGATGCAGTTATTACTTCAATGGAAATGACTACATAGTGATAGACGCACGTACACGTGCCAGATGATGGCTGTTAGTAAAACAAGTACAGAGCCCCGAGCCTAGGGAGCTCTCCACATACAGTCACAGTCGTTCAATCGTTTGCTTTTAATTCTGTGTAATACCTGGACGCGCCAACGTCGGGCGATCGATCGTAAGCAGACTCTCGAGATTTTTTCTTGTTCTGTCTTGGTAGTAGTGACCGGTAGTAGTGATGTGAATACTGCAGTTCTGCGCGGTCAAGGGTAATTACGGTTGCCATGTGGAATTGGCGGATATCCGTCAGCGGGTACGTTGGGGCACTTGTTGAAGATGGATGAGATGGTGTATTCGTGAGAACGAGCATCGGCAGCGTTGCCGAGCGGTGTAACTTAGCAGGACAGTCGACGTGCTCAGGATGTACTGGGGCTTGTGGGAGTGGCGAATGCTATCTACCGATCTCGAGCATCAATACTCGGTGAAGCATCTGTACCTGTAATTCAATATTGCACACACATGTCCTAGCATTGACAAAAGCGGTATCGTAATTGTGCTAATTATGCAGATATATTCAATGCATTATTGGTAAAGAAGGAAAAAGCATACCTACGAGTGCAGGTCCTGCTTTGAAGAAACTATCTTTTGCAGATCACGCACAAGCGGCAAATCTGCAGCAATCTCATCTGAGATCGTCAGCACTGCTTACCTATTGTACTGAGGCCTCCTCCAATACCGCTCGATTATGGTGTTATCATTGTAACCGGCACGACTTTGAGTGTCCTGATTTCTGATTAAAAAGACTGCAGTGGGACATAGGATCAAATTGATTCGAAGCTTGTTTAATGTGATGATCACAGATTTACAAGCGCAACACCTTCATCTGCCCTCAATATGATGGCATTGGTATCGGCAACTTACTTTGACCATCGAGCAATAGTGGGACCGGAGAGATAATATGGCCTGGAAGTGGTCTCATTCTGTATTCTTCGAACGATCCAGGGCCCATGATATCGCTAGGCATCCTTCGAAACTTTTCAGTTCGTGCGGCACCCCACCCTCAGCAAAGTATTCGTGCTTTTCGGGAGGAAGTTAGGCGTATCGAGTGGCGCAACAATGCCTACACTGCGGAGTGTACCGAGAATATCAAGTCTTCCCTCTTTCTCCGGGATGACTTTTGCACCATTCTTGAGAAATGGGCTTTCTCGAGTACCTCGATCCGACGACAAATTATGTATATATACTTTCGCACCGTCCGCTGCTAAACCATTGGTGATCATGAGTCCTTTATGGTTTTGCGTGTCAGGAATGTGCGAGATATACTAATCATCGAATATGCACTTACATAACGGTCCCACCTCCAGTCATAAGCTACTCTTCCGAGAAGGTCGGTCGTCTTTGAAGGGGGCGTGTGTGCCATCAAGTTTGGGGAGACTCAGGTATTAGTCCATTTATTTAAATAGACGTATGGGCTGTCAATATATCACCGAGTGTGGTTGGTCGCTTCGACGAAACAATGCAATGAACCCAAGTTTCGCGGATGATGACGATATGAACGACGAAGGTGCATGTGTAAAGGGAGATAACCCTTGTGCACCAACCAAATAAAGAGCGTAGAGCTCTCCCTACTTCACAGAGTTGAGCATGATTGTAGTACTTCATAGCATGAGCAAAAAACGTTACTCGGAACTTTCCGAAATTGAAGTGAATGCATCATACGCGACGCGCGTCCTGCTCAACTTCCTTGCACAAATATCTGCTACATCGACATGCCTGAGGCAAAGTTTGAGATTCCAGTTACCTCTGAAGACCCAAAGAAAAAGGAGGAGAAGGAAGAAGGAGATGGAAAGATTAAAGCTAAGGACGAGAAGGAACCAGAGGATCTCGTATGTCTTCTTTCTTAATACTGAAAATAAATGCCTTAACCACGCTTCATCCCAAGTCAGAGGAGGATCTACAGCTGAAGAACGAGCTCGAAATGTTGGTAGAACGATTAAAGGTCCCTCGGGCAACTTTCCTCTACCCGACATTTATTGATTACCACTTAAATCCAGGAATCTAACACAGAGTTGTACAAACCAGCATTAGAAACTCTTCGGACGTTGATTAGGACATCTACATCATCCATGACTTCTGTTCCCAAACCTCTCAAATTTCTTCATCCACATTACCCAGATCTCCAGCAGTTATACGAGACTTGGCCTCGTTCGGAAGACAAGAGTCTGTTTGCAGATATATTGTCTGTCCTTGCAATGACCTACTCGGATACTCAGCCACGGGGCACTCTTCGATACCGTCTTCTAGCAGCTCAACTTTTACCTCTTGGATCAACTCTTTCTGATCCTGGCTCGTGGGGTCACGAGTATGTTCGTCATCTGGCCGCAGAACTTTCTGAAGAGTTTACTTTCCGTGCGCAAGAAGAGGAAATGGAAATGAAAACTACAGTCGGCTCTATCGATGATCTTCAGATCTTGGCGACGCAGTGTGCTGTCTTCTTGTTGGGTCATAATGCCGAGCCAGACGCAGTTGACTTACTCGAAGAGTTAGAGATTGCTGATAGATTAGTCGATCTCGTGGATGAAAACACCTACTCTCGCGTTTGTCTATACATTATTCGGTAAGTGGATATTTTACTCTTGCGGATTTTAGGTGACAGAATAATCAAGATGTGTAAACCTCCTTCCGCCTCCCGATGACATTTCTTTCCTCGAAACAGCACACAGAATTTATGTGCGATATAAAAAGTGGCCCGAAGCATTAGCATTGTCTATCCGGTTAGGCAGGCCCTCGCTAATACGGGAGGACTTCAATGCTCCTGGAAATCCGTGCGTATTATTTGCATGTCCTTGATTGATAAAACATCCATATGGTACCTATAACATAGGTCGATGAGACAACAACTAGCGTTCTTACTTGCTCGTGCTCAAGTTCCTCTGGAGTGGCTTCAGAACTCGGACGAAGATGGTGATGCTTCAGAAGAGCTCCCAAGAGACCTTCTTGACTGCCTAAGTAATAGCAGGTTGAGTTCACAGTTCCGGGAATTTGGCAAAGAATTAGGCGTTTCAGAACCCAAAAGTCTAGAAGATGTGTATAAGTCGCATCTGGAGAATACGAGTCTGTCTTTCGAGCATTCAGATGAAAACCGATTCTGATGTCGATCTATAGGAACGACGGTAAACGTAGACTCTGCACGTGCTAATCTCGCTGGAACCTTTGTGAATGCATTTGTAAACGCGGGATTCGGAAATGACAAACTTATGGTCGAGGCGGAGGAGGGCAACAGCTGGATTTACAAGAACAAAGATCATGGTTAGTTATGATTCTATGATGGGACTCGGTATATGACGCTTATTTTGTTCAGGTATGAGAAGTGCTGCTGCGAGTCTAGGTTTGAGCTTGTTGTGGGACACCGATGTCGGTCTAAGTCATATAGACAAGTACACATACGCTTCGGAAGAGCACATCAAGGTTGCTTTTGTATCAAGAAAGATGAAATTGTCGTTGACTTGAGTTTTATAGGCTGGCGCTCTGCTTGCTACGGGAATACTCAGTTGCGGTGTCCGGACAGACGCAGATGCAGCTCTGGCGCTTCTTAGCGATTATGTCGAGAACAAATCCGTTCCTTTGAAAACCAGCGCTATTACTGGTCTTGGACTTGCATATGCTGGTTCACATAAAGAAGATCTATCAGCTCTATTGCTCCCATTTGTAGCAGACGAAGGATTGTCTATGGAAATCGCTTCTTTAGCTGCGCTATCGTTAGGATTCATTTTTGTCGGAAGCGCCAATGGCGAAATTGCCAGTACCATCCTACAGACCATGATGGAACGCGATGACAAGGCCTTGGAAGACAAGTGGGCAAGGTTCCTGGTGTTAGGTCTTGCGCTTCTGTATCTTGGTCCGTTCTTCTACACTTTTCTTTATTGCGAGTTGCACTGACTCGTTTCCAGGTTTGCAAGAAAGCTCTGACGCGACGATCGCGACACTTAAAGCCATTGAGCATCCGATCGCGCGACAAGCAGAGGTCTTGGTCAATATGTGTTCTTATGCCGGAACCAGCAACGTCTTAAAAGTCCAGGCGTTGCTTCATCAATGCGACGAGCACATAGAAAAGAAGGACAAAGATAAAGAAGGGCAGAAAGAGGATAGCGAGGAGAAGAAGGAAGACAGAGAAGAAGACAAAGAACGAGATGATACTTTTCAGGCGTTTGCAGTCATCGGCATTGCTTTGGTTGCAATGGGTGAAGATATTGGTGCAGAAATGTCGTTAAGGCAATTCAATCATCTGGTAAAGATTTTCTCATCTGCCTGCAGGTCAGGCCGTCTGACTTATTCTCTAGATGCACTATGGGGAACCCATCATCAGAAAAGCCGTCCCTCTGGCCTTGGGACTTGTTAGCGTCTCTAATCCTCAGATGGGCATTATGGATACGCTGTCGAAATATAGCCATGACAATGATCTTTCGGTTGCACTCAATGCAATATTCGCTATGGGACTTATAGGTGCAGGCACAAATAATGCGCGGTTGGCGCAAATGCTGCGTCAGCTAGCTGGTTATTATCACAAAGAACCAGACTGTTTGTTCATGGTGCGGATTGCCCAAGGGCTGGTGCACATGGGTAAAGGAACTCTGACATTATATCCTTTCTTCTCTGATCGGACCATCATGAGCCGCACTGCTATTGCGGGTTTGTTGGCGACCCTGACGGCGTTCACAGACGCCAAGGCTTGTGAGTCTTGATACTTGCTTGTTTTTCCTAGCTGAATGATTTTCCCGCCAGTCGTATTGGACAAATCCCATTGGATGTTGTATTTCTTAGTACCTGCTATGTACCCGCGGTTCATGATTACTCTTGACGAAGATCTGAACAACGTACCTGTCACCGTTCGCGTTGGACAAGTTCGTCAACAACTAGTGGTTATTTATCATTATCATTGACCCCCTTTTGTCTTCACAGGCGGTTGAAGTGGTTGGACAAGCGGGCAAACCACGGACAATATCAGGATTCCAAACACATCAAACACCTGTGCGACTGGGTACAACCGAGAGAGCAGAGTTGGCAACGGAAGAATATTTCCCATTTGCCCATGTTTTGGAAGGGTTTGTTATTCTCAAGAAAAATCCTGGTTACGAAGACAAGATGGAAGTGTAGTTGTACAAGAAAGGTATAATAATAATCACTGGGGTCGTTCGTCGTTGCCATCGATCTACTCAGAGGTGCGATGTTCGGATTGCTGGCATCGGGTTGATTCGGTTATAGATTATAGGACGGCTGCTAATTTCAACCTGATATTTGAGGCATGTTTGACCGACTCGGAGGCACTCTTTTTCAACGAATATTGAAGAGTCCGACATTCGAACATTCATTCTGTCGCTGTTGCTTAGAGCTTTTGTGCTTTCAAGCAAGTTCAGGTTCACATTGAAGTTGACACAGCTCATCAGAGTGAATTTCGTAGCATCTGGTAATCAGGGATTTCAGCAAGTTTGGGTAATAAGTACGGAAGATCAAAATAGTATGACCAATGTCAATCAAAAATTTCTGGGCTTGAACACTGTGCCAGCTTGATCCAAAGCCGCTCGCACAACTTTCATACCTGCAAGCACTTTTTCCTCTTCAAGTCTCCTGCCAACGACCTGCACGCCTACAGGTAACCCATGCATAGACTTGGCGTCATATATACCATATATATTTTGTGCAACAGAGTTCATCCAAGCATATTCCGAGCTTTGGTTGCAGCCTTGTGGAAGAGCATCCAATTCTTGATCTACGAAAGTCACAGGGAGAACTCCAGTCGTATGGTCGATCTACAAAGCAAGCATATCAATACGATTGATTGATATGAACCGAGCAATATGAGGATACGCACCAGGTTATAAATGGAGTAACTGGATGAAAGTAAAGTCACCTGCGCTGTAGTCCCTTTAGGTATCGCAGGAGTAGGGTACGGCACACATAATATGAAGTCGAGATCCTCCGCGTTCCAGCTATGTAGCCATTCGTTTGCATATTCATCCATTCCCACAACCAGCTAACGTTGTTCTAAAGCGCTACAAGTGTGAATTTTTGGGACCAACGAAGCAAGAAGCTCACTGTGGCCCTTCGGTCGGCTGAACGTCCGAAGAAGATAGGCAATAAATCGCTTGACCCATAGCGGTGTTACAAGGAGATATTTGAGACTTCGAACGAGTTCAGTGATCGTCTCGCCGGGGCTCAACGGCTTGAGTGAGGGTTCGGCTGAGGGGCATTCAACATCAGATCACAAGAACAAAATGACGACTTGCCCCCAGCACTGCATGAGATGCGAAGACCAAGTTCAATTCCCTTCTGGTAGCATGGTGGATGGCTTTAATGTGTAGTTCGTTACGACATTATGTAAATAGTATGAAAGATACGTACAAGTCGACTACTTCGTGAAATTGCTGTTTCAAAGCATCGACAGTTAACTTCAGGGCGCGTAAACATGCGGGAGTAGGGGGGATGACGCCATTATCCCATATGTCACCAAACTTCAATGTTCTGGGCTCCTTGATGAAATCGCAAGGGCGCCTGAGCAAGGGAACACACTACGACCAAGACGAATGAGGATTGTATTTCAGGAAATAAGATGAACGAAATACCGTAGAGTCATGTTCCCATGGCTTCAAATCGATGAATCGGTGGCAAAACTCTTCCAGATCGTCCAAATCAGCAGCCATAGGTGATGTCACTGTTTGTATGACCAGGCCCAGCGAACATGTTACACTGCCAGCTATCGGAAATCTTCCTGAGGATGGTTTGAGACTATATATACCGCAAAAATGTGCAGGTATTCTAACGCTGCCTCCCAAATCAGATCCAATCTCGATTTTACTACCTCCAAAGGCAAGCAATGCAGCCCCTCCGCCGGTAGATGCACCAGCCGAATGTTCCTTACTGTATGGATTTGTTGTGTAGCCATAAACGTCCGACGCCGTCTCAAGCGATATTAAGCCAGTGGGAACAGTGGTCTTAACATGCAACGTGGCTCCCGCAGCAAGGAGCATTCGGACCACGACAGAAGAGGACCGAGCAGGACGATTGACGTTACCTGAATATCCCAAGGTAGTGTCGTGGCCTTCAATATCAAACAGTCCTTGATGCTGATAGGAACACCAAGCAGAGGAAGAGTTTTGCTTTCGCGTGGCTGCGAGTTGTCAGGTAAGAAATCTGTAATGCAGTTTGTCCCTTCATGGGCCGCCACCGTTTTCTTCAGATAAGCATCACGGACAACTGATGGTGAGACGAGCCCGGAAGAACAAGAAGTGACAATTTCTGCCAAAGACAATTTCAAAAGGTAGGAATCACTATCGGTAAGATCTTTTGAACAAGAAGACTTGATGGCAGCGAGTTGACGAGCGAGCTGCTCTTTCTTGGAAGAACTACATGATACTAGATTAGACAAAACGAATCAGAACGGGAAGTGAGGAAGCAGACCAGGATAGCTGGTGTTGAGAGGGGCGGAACCACATGGTAATCGTTAACTTGGGATACAGGGATAGCCTGAGTGTGCGATAACGAACACAGAGCAAACTTGCGAAACAACGACTCGGAAAGATTCAGTTCTGGTATAAAGCTTTGAAGTTCGAGAGAGAAAAGGTCGGGAGAATACGGCCAGTAGCGTCAATAACAAGGGGGCCATTTCAAATTGAAATATTTCGGGGTACTATGAGTCTTCGAGTCCCCATTCTTCTCTACCGGCAGAGTCTTCAACTCTCCTGCCAACCACCTGCACGCTTACCTAAACTATGCATCGTCTTGGCGTCATACATGCCATATACATTTTGTGAAACGGAATTCATCCGAGCATATTCCGAGCTTTGCTTAGAGTCTTGATCTACGAAGGTCACAAGATCCGGCGGTGTGATCGATCTACAATGGTGAACAGAGTAAGCATGTTAACGAGATGGGCATCACTGACAAACTTGAGGATACGCACTAGGTTGTATTGTATAACTAGCAGAAAGTAGTGTCATCCGGCCTGCGCAGGTGTAAGGTGTGGCACAGTCAACACGAAGTCAGGCTGTTCCGCGTAGCAGTCAAATGAATATTCGTCTCTTTCCACAACCAGCTGACGTTGTTCCAACGTGCTACAAGGGTGTACTGCTAGGATCAACGATGCCAAAAAATCGTTGCAGCCCTGCGGCCGGCTCAAGGTCCAAATAAGATAGACAATAGTTCACTTCGTCCACAGCGGCGCTGTGATTCCATATTTGAGACTTTGTGTGGTATCTGAGACCGATTCGCCGGGGCTCAGCGACTTCTGAGGGTGTGGCTAAGGAACGTTTATAGTTCAATCATGATGAAAGGGTTGGTGACTTGCCTCCAGCACTAGAGGAGATACGTAACATCAGTTCTATGCCTTTTTTAAGGCATGGCGGATGACTTGAACGCGTATTAGTCGATACGAGATCATAGAGATGCTATGACACGTACATACAATATTATGCCATCCTCCCATATGACACGAACTCCAATAACTTGCGCTCCTTGATAAAATTGCAGGGGTGCCAGGGTATGCGAACACACTGACCAGAAGAAATGAGGGTCTTCTTCCGGAAGGATTGAATAAAGACTATCGTAATATCATGTTCCCATGGCTTCATATCGATAAATCGATGGCAAAACTCTTCCACATCGTCCAAATCGGTAGCCATAGGAGATGTCGCTGTTTGCACAATGACGCCTGGCAAACATGTCACATTGCCGGCTGACGGAAATCTCCTTGACGAGGCTTTGAGACCAAATATACCGCAAAAATGCGCAGGCATCCTTCCACTGACGCCTACATCGGATCGGATCTTGATTTTACTACCTCTCAAGGCAAGAAATGCAGCACCTCCTCCAGCAGATGCACCAGCCGAATGAGAAGACCTGATTGCAGTGAACTGATGAGCAAGCGGCTCTTTCTTAGAGGAACTACAAACAGGACTCATTAGAGATCTCCGTAAACAATTGCAACGCTGTTATCGTAGATGTGGGGAACATCGACAGGAATATGGCACCTCTGTTTGTATAGGTCCCAGGTTTGAATCCGACATCACTTTGGTCCAAAAAATCTAGATTTTTCACAGTTATATCTGCGCCAGAAATGATAGGTGGTAGAAGTCCAAGCGCTAGACGAAGCCGCCTCACATGATCTATCCGGACCATCCAACAAAGAATATCTGTCGTAAAACGTTGTGGCATTCTGGCAGAGTTTCCTCCGACTGGACTCCAAGCGAGTTAGAGCTCTCTGCGGCTCGGTCAGTCAGTGAGAAATGACCGAGCATGCATCACATGCATGGCCAAGTCCTCCGAGCACTGCGGACAGTGGCGGACTCAGTCAAGATCAGTGAGAATGCAACTCGGCTCATCGGGGGCCGACGACGGTTGTGAGATGATTCACGCGCGGGTCACAATGTGACAGTCGCGTCTCCCAAATCACTCACCACGGTCGCCGTCACTGAGTCTAAGTTATGGCCGCGATACCTTCTCCTCCCCATCTACCGTTCACAGGTCCATCCTCTCCTCTAGCCTCTAGTACCTCCCCTTATAGTCGTCAGCTGCGCACCCCGACACATCAGCGACAATACAAACATCGCGACTTTTCCAGTCCCACGTCTGCACCCGATAACCCGCGAAAGGCTTTCCTCAGGGAACGGCTTAAACAACGCTGTTTCGACCGAGCACAACAAGCTAGAGAATCTCACGTTAAAAATAGACGATGGTCCGTATCCAATGCCCCAAGTAGTGACGGTTTCGACTGTGAAATGGACGACCAGGATGAATGTGATGATCAAGAGGACGCGACATTGAACGACGAAGTATGACTGCTCTCTCGTTTGAATACTCTATCTCAATTTCACTTTTCCAGCTGTTCAGGCGTATCATGGCTAGTGCAAAACACAAAGCCCAGCATAATTTTCGACTCTCCTATCAACTCAGTGTAGGTTCTTCCCTTGACCCAGACATGGAAGATGTTGCCGGTTGGGAGCACGAGCTTCAAGGTTTGTCGACTCAAGACTCTCTGTTCGACCTACCCTATTCAATATTTTTACTTAGATCATCCGTTATCTTCACACTCTGAGGAGTTGCCTGGTGAATTCGACGATGAAGAACTCGCCGCTTATGCGGAAGAACGCGCTGTCTTGCAAGACCTGGAAGACTGTACTGATGAAATATTTAGTCTAAGTGACTTTGAGGATGTTGACGATCTAGACAAGCCTTTTCAGCATAAGGCACCCGACGGAGACGTTTATATGTGCCTTTAAGGTGCTCCGCCTGCACATGTATCTTTTGGAAATTGTATGATAATACTTGACTTGATCGAAGAGATCCCGTGTATTTTTAAGTCGACGGATTTGATGAAAACCCGACTCCATGAGGCTTTGTAAGTGATCATCATCCTTGCTCAGCGCTGCGCTCATCACTTTGACCTAGCTTTATTAGTTAGATTTGTCTTCTACGGTTGCGCTAAGATGCTTCGTATCCGGAGCGCAGCAGGGGACAATCGCACTGCCTTCCGTGAATCCCTATTTCCTCATCGCGAGTTCCACTCTATGGTCGCGTACTACAAATGTCCGTGCCCAGTGTACATTACGCAATTAGTAGCAATGCAGTATTCAAGAACATAATCCCTCACCCAACGTCCAGCTCTAACCTCCCTCGATCACATTACCTGTCGTATACAACCAGGCTTCTAGCCTCCTCCCCAATTCTCCTCCGATTCCACCACAGATATCGCCATTAGAACCCAAATGTTTCTCCTTCTCCTTTTCTTCAGCTACGACCTTTACCGCGCCAATCCTCTTGCGAGTTAACCCATTTGGCCTCAACACTCCATCTTTCTGCGACTGACGGCTTTCGCTCCCTAATCGAGATTCCGGAAGAGGATACTGAGGGCTCTGATCATGATGGGAAGACCCGCCAGTTTCATCTTGCCACTCATGAAACCATTCCTCCTCTTGATCTTCTGGTCCGAGAATACTTCCGACCAGCCCTTCTTCCCATCCATCCCACTCAACACAACGGTGTGCCATGCGCAGACGAGCCCCAGACTCTTCGTAGAAAAGCCACTCCTTAGCTAGTGCCACGATGTCAACTTCACCCTGTCTGAGATAATTGATCTTGTTATTTGATCTACCCTTTTCCGAGAGCTTGATAACAGCGCTTCGAAACAACCTTGTCGTAAATGGGCTCGAATGTAGAAACGCAGGAACATGAGCACATGCCCATATAGGACGGGTGGTGGTCGACTCCCAATCAATAATGCACGTCTGATGAAACATATCGATGATAAGGAATCATATAAATAAAATAAACTTACAATTTTCGTGTTAGCATTTTCGTCGACGAAGATATTTTCTAAATTGAGATCATGACAATCCAATCCGAACGACTCTTTCGTGGCCGTTCCTTCGCTCCTCTTGACACCGAGCTTCTCCATAATCATCATAAATCTTGCCATCTCTTCCCTCACTCTCTGCTCTCTTTCCTGCAAATGAGCAACTAAAAATGTGCTCCGTTGCATTCGTCGATAATCCCTATACATGGCATCACCAGGACCATCCCATTCGGCCTCGCTCTCTTCCCAATCATATTCGTCACTATCGTCACTCTGGTCGCCGGGCACAGCTTGCAAATGATGATGCCTGGAACTCTCAATCTCGTTGGGGTCCAAATGCAATCGATGGGGCGCAGTTTTTCCTTCGTTTTCGAGTATCACGCCAGAGATTTCACGCTCTGTGCATGATAACAGGTAAGACCAAGTGCTGCTCCAGGGACCTCGATTCAATTCATCAGGGTGTGCAAGATCGCCTCGGTTGGACCCGAAGAAGGGCCACGATACGATAGGACCAATATAAAAATCATCCGTTTCCGGTTTGGGAGTTACGACTGAGGAGAGGGTTGGTGTCGGCTCCATGGACAAGGTTAACAAACTTCTTGATAAAGCAGACGGATTCGGGGTGGGCGAAGAGGAATCTCGCTGCGGGCCTCGATAGATCGACCCGATATGCGAGAAACGGAGGCCAAAGAGGGGTATAATCAGTTCCGCCACGTTACTCAACAACGATACAAGGTCGTTGAACGACATTGAGTGGAATACTTTAGAGAGCGGAACACCAGGTGCCTGGAAGATTTATCATTGCGCGATAAGAGATGACCGCAAAGATGTAAACATACTCTGGACATAATGATATACTCGCCTCCTAACCGATTGTATGGATTACAATCATAATGGAAGACCGTGGGGACGGGTACCGACGTGTGTTTGCGAAGATACTCCATGGTTGCGACTTCGGATTGAGTCTTAATTCTGGCCATAAATCGACGGGCCACTCGAGCAACGACTTCGAAGCCATCAATGAGAGTGATGAGATATGCCTAAAAGTTGCAACAGATAAGTATATGTGGACAGATTCATGTGCAGATAACCTGTACTTTGTGGAAAGTGCCTGTTCAAATGTGGCGTGGCGATCAGCATAGCGTGAGGAAAAGTCGTGGTTGTGTCGGCTTGCCTGAGCTTAAGAAGACTATCCTGGCCACTTTGATGCAAAGGATTTCCTCTACGACATCTTTCAGTACCCTTCTGTCCACCTGGAATGGCTGAACGTTGTGGACGGCATTGTCCATCTGGGCTTCTTTTCGCCTGTCTGCATGTTCGACATCCCAATTCCATTCCAACTGCACTTTGGCCTTGGGTTTAACCGCGATATTCATAAAAAGCACAGAGCTAAGTGGGCGAGGTCGCCGGTCAGATCGGTGGTAGGTTGACGAAGTAAGACGGGAAGCCTTAATGAACGCTTAGATACTCAGGTATTTATGGACGTTTAGTAACACTTATCTCCTTGGCGTGAGATGACAAATGATCTAAATGCACCCAAGTAATTCCAACTTTCTAAACGTGTGGAATCCGTGGGGAGACCATTTACTGATGTTTCTTGTGATAAGAATCATGGCCGATGGAGACCCAAAACATATTCTCAGTTCTCAAGGACAAATTAGGTCGTTCATGCACATTCATGTGGAACATAACTTCGTTACAGAAACTCACACAGCCAAACATACAGCTCCACGCACAAATTCCACAACCATCTACTGGTATATCACATGGAGACAGTCGGGTCTATCATCGAAAATCCCTCTAATCTTTCACACGCTTCCTGCATCTGACCGGAAGGGGCTTTCTCCAATGCTTTGGTTGACGTTCGCTTCTGCGAGGTCAAAAAGCTTAGACAGGCTCTTTCCCTTGATAGAATCCCCATTCGTCGTCTTCAAGGACCAATTGAAAACCTTTCTCTTCAGTCCCGTTTTATCGACATTCGATTGTCCACGTAAATGGCCTATAGATACCGGTCAATACAGACGATGATAAGAGATTTAAAAAACAAACCAGCCCATTACTTCGTGTGAATTATATCGTTGTGCGATGAACCTCCTGAAGCCTGGAGGCTAGATGGTCAAGTTTCTTGTTCCGAACGCTTTTGTACAAGCTCAAGTCAATAGGGCAGAGAGATTGAACTTGGCTGAAATCGAGTTCCAGAATCCGAGTAGAAACCAGAGTGGCGTGAAGGGCAACCGTGTCTTCCAGCAGATTTTTATGATCACGCCGAGAGTATCAAGATTCAAATAGGAGTGAAGGTTGAGCACATCGGCTGGTAATGCAAGCAAGGTCTCGTACTGCGTGTTGCCGCTCTTGCGACACCTCTTCCAATATCAAGGCTCATAGGTCGCAGCACGAAAAAGGAAGACTCTTGTCGCAACAGCGTCGAACGTAGCGAAGTCATCGCAGTCCTGGATGAAGGAGTCGAAATTGACCGAATTGGTCACTAAAGTACTCACCGCAGTCGGTGGCCATCGTCACAACAGTAACACGCTTTTCACCTTCGCTTTCAATCTCGATGGCGACAGCGTACTACGAATTCTATCGAGGGTCGTCGTATGTCCTTTGGTTTATGGAACATTGTATCCCAGAGCGCTGAGTCTTCCCATAGAATCGGCATGGCTTTGACGGACTCTCTCGATGAGCTCATTACCAGCGGTGCAATCACACCCCAGCTGGCGATGAAGGTTCTTCAGCAGGTTTGCATTCCTTCAGCCTGACTTGTTGCCATTTTGACGTACAGCACGGAAGTTTGACAAGTCCCTTGCGGACACCATGGTGAAGCAGGTTAAGACAAAGACTACGCTAAAGGTCCTGGGCCTACTCGCTTCCGCTGTTCTCGTCCGTTGACGCCGGGTTTTCTTTAGGGTCACTTACACACATACCGTTTATGCGACGATGTCTGGACATTTATTGTGAAGAACCCCTCGTTCAAAATGGAGTCGAACGAGATAGTGCAAGCACCGAAGATAAAGATAATTGCATGCAAGAATGGCGAAGCTATAGAACCGGGAAAAAAATAGGTCCTAGTTGGCTTCCACTGTAAACGTTTTCCTGTACTCTACTACTTACCACGTATGCTATCGTTACTCCCTAATGATTCACATATTTTATTCGATTTGTCTCCGAGTGAAGCGCCTTTACCAGGCTTAGTACCAGTATACCGTGATCTCGGGTTTCCTCGCGGTTAAGTGCTGACTCCCACCCCTTGTTGACCCCTTCTTTTCCGCCGCCCGACAACACTTCTCCTCTCCTCATGTCTCACAATATTCAAACGCTCCTAGAACCCCCAACGAAACCTTCTCGTATCGAGGCGAAGGCTAGGATAGAATCTCACCGCAGATCTATCACGTCGCTCAGTGAAAGGATCCAATCTGCTGAACGTACGCTTGCTCAGATCGTTGAAGAAAGCAGACGCACTATTGAAGAGCTCAAAGAGGAGCGATCACTCTTGGAGAAGGACGTGTCGTTAACTCTGGCGTATATCTCTCCGATTCGTACTCTCCCACATGAACTGCTGAGGCACATATTCATGCTTAACTTCGAGGAACATCCTTGTTGTGCTTGGGGGTTGGCCGCCGTCTGCTCGTTGTGGCGGAAACTTGTGCTTTCGATTCCTAAATTGTGGTCCAAGGTAATTGGTTGGTTTACATTTATTACTGGTCGGTCGACAATTGTGTCCACCTGTCCTCATATTGCCCGCTTCATTTTCATCCATGCGCTTGCTTTTGATCGTCTCCTTTCTTGTACTCATCATTTCTTCTCTTACCACAGATCCGACTTGTTACCACCCCAAATGCCAGTGCAGATACCATTCGATTATGGCTCGAGCGCTCTGGAAGCATTATACCACTTGACATTGAAATATTCCTCCAAGTACAAACGTCGTCTAGCAAAGCCGCTCGGCCTCTTTCAGCTTCTCCCATTCGACACCCGTTGTTACCGCCCTTGGCAGCTCAATATGTCCACGTTCCTCCTCTGCCACCGGGCATACAGTTGTTGCCAGGACAGAACCCGTTCATGCTTCC
The DNA here is from genome assembly GCA_003313825.1 of Sarcodon aspratus. Taxonomy (NCBI): domain Eukaryota; kingdom Fungi; phylum Basidiomycota; class Agaricomycetes; order Thelephorales; family Thelephoraceae; genus Sarcodon; species Sarcodon aspratus. Next base: position 62,740 of record QLOR01000517.1, read on the forward strand.
ACCGTCACCACCTCTTCATCCGTTGGATAGTCCTCCATTCTCGCCGGTGCTTCAGGGGTCTTCGCCTTCGAGGACAAGCATGCATTGGGGTCACATCGCATTTTATTACCTGGCAGAACAAATACATAGATGGGAGAGATTCGTTTTTAGGTTTGACAAGCACTTTTCTTCGATAAATGCGCTCAAATCTGTCATCGGTAAGCTCCGATTGATGGATGTCTCGATCGTGGAGGTAACCTCATATGGTACACAGGCGATGCCCCTCTTTTGACGGAATTCGAAGTTTCTTGCGCAGAACCTGCATACTACAAGGAATGGTCTTGGCTGCCCAGTGCCAAAGCCGATACACCAGTTTCTCTACCCCAGCTTTCCTCATTGACATTGCAGTATGTGCCATTCAAGTGGTTCTCGCCGATTTTCAAGACCAATCTGGAGTCCCTCACTCTCCGTTCACTGCCGATTTCACAAGTACCTTTGGACCGTGTACTGCATATAGTTGCCGCTAATCCTGGATTGAAGTTTCTCGATCTCCATGTTGGCAATGTGCACCCTGCTATCCTTCCATTGACACCTCTAACTCTAAAAGAGTTGACAGAACTCAGTCTCAGTGGTCATTACCTTCTTTCACAGCTCCTGGATAACCTGACGCTTCCTGCGATCACATCTATTACGTTTGATGTAGAAGCTCGAGATCCTGTTGAGGAAACGATCACAAATTTAATATCTAGATCTGACCAACCACCACTTTCAAGCCTCTCTATTGCTTATGGAGTCAACACCTTCTATTACGGAGCAGCAGGCGGCGTGATATCCTGGAATTTCCTGCTCGATCTCACTGATCTGAGATGTCTCAAAGTCGGTGGAACGCCGTTTGAGCCTCTTTTGGTCGCTCTTACGAGGCCTGACGAAGACCACCACCACTGGTACTGTCCTAAACTCAGTCAAATATACATGAAGGGATGTCATGCGCATGGCGAGGGTGTGGCCAAACTTGTGCATATGATTGATGCCAGAAACCCAGCAGGTGGGTCGTCAAGCGCACAGGCACCCGTGGAAAGATTGAAACACCTGGAGTTACATGAATGCGCTGGTGGGTGCCTTGAAAATCTTACGCTCGCACGCATACCATAATTATTTGCAGTTCTTGGTCCGGATGTTATACAGTGGTTGAGGAGTCGAGTTACGGATGTGGTATGCACTGAGCTGCAATACGATAGGTACGTAAGAGAGGTTAAATGATTTGACACTGCTTATAATGCCTATCTAGGTCTCCGAGAAGCCCTTCGTACGCCTATATATGAAGAATGAGGGGTACATTATATGATATATCTACTCGGGGTTTAGATAAAGGTTACAGGATTCTGGGAGGCTTGTGTAGTGTAGTGGATCAGCCGTGTCGTGATCGAACAGAACGGAAGCTTCCGCGGCGGAATTCTTGATTGATTGCCACTTTGCATGTCGTCTCCTAATCTCCTTCAGTACCAATTCACCACGTTTTTTGGGGTCGCATGCGGCGATTCGTGCGTTCAGGCCCGCTATAAATTGTCACCTCGACTTCGTATATATTCAGCCCAAAGTATAAACAGCACCTCCTCATTAAATGCAACTGTGTTTTAGTCTAAATATGATTTTCAGGTTGTAGTTTCGAACAAAACCCATGATCCGACCTCCACTATTGGAATCTCTTGGGCTGGTCCTGTGTCAGCAATTCGACGCATCTCATTTTCTTTATCACAAGACGTTGTCAGCGGCCGATTCGGAACAGTTACGCGACCAATTCTTATCATTTCAAACATTCTCGAGATAACGCGATAAGAACACCGGTTTTTTATATTATAATAAGCCATGTGGGTGTAGAACCAACATAGGCTTCCGCTGTTGCCTTGTTCGTGTGTTTTCGATGGCTCTCAGTATCGACACCTCTCCAGAACACGAAAAGGATCGCTCTCTTGATTCTGTCAAGATTGTGGACAGCCCGACTGTCGATCCCGAAAAGACTAGCGCAAATGCTGAATTGGTTGATGACGAACAGGCTCATATTATCGAAAAACCTGAGGATGTTGCAATCGAGGCAAGATTTTTCCTATAAATTTCAATATATCCATGGAGTATCAATTCGAACTTTAGGTGTTATCCATACAAGATGACCCAGATTTGCCCGTTTTCACGTTTCGTTCTGTCTTCCTTGGCATCGGGCTCTCTGCGTTTGGATCTGTGTTGTCTACCATCTATACATTCAAGCCTCAGGTAAAGGGCGGTTTCTGTTTGTGAGAGGCTTACATCTGTGACTGATACCTTGCTGTGCAAGAATGCTACTGTGTCTCAACTGTTTTGTCTTATAATCTCATACGTTTTGGGCGAGGCTATGGCGGGTTCGTTTTCATTTTTGTCCTCCTCATGAATTTGCGTGCAAGCCTTTCATTAGCGGTAATCCCTACTCGTGGTTGGTTTAGATATCTCAACCCTGGGCCATTCAATATCAAAGAACATACCGCTATTGTGATCATGTCTTCCACAGCCTCCACTGTCGCGGTTGCAATGGAAATCGTTGCCGCACTGGGTACGTTTCTCAACATGTAGTCACTGTAGACTTGTTTATCTTTCTCAGATCTCTACTACAACATTCGTCTCAATCCGGCTGTCGCTATATTTCAAATATTTGCCACGCAAATGATAGGATACGGTGGGGAAATGATAGATCTTTTACCACTCTATGTACTCAGACATTACTTTCTTGCCAGGCATTGCTGGCTTGTTACGCACGCTTCTGGTTTATCCTACCTAGTATGATGTCAACACCATTTCCATTCTTCCCGCAGACAATTGACCTGTACTACTTTTTACAGCGCTTTCTACCCGACGTATATATCCGTTGTCAACCTTCTACAAAGTTTGCACTTTGGTGGTCTTCTCAATCAGAAGAAAAGGTGCGGAGTATCCACAGCTTCTTTACTGTCGCTGATCACATTCCATCAGGAAATACTTTTGGATTGTGGTACGTGACCTATCCAGCTACTCTGCAGTAATTACACTCTGAGCCTGGATAATCAGTTTGCGGCAATATTCTTCTGGGAATGGTATGATTTTTTGTTTTTTGCGTGCTTCATGAATCGCCCTTAGGATGCATATTTACTTCATTTTTCAGGATACCTCAATATCCTTTCCCACTCCTGACTGCCATCTCCATTATCTGTATGGTGGATAACGGAAACTCAAGAAATTCTGGACTCATTCGCAACCTTTTTGGAGCGGGATCGTCCAACGAAGGCATCGGACTATTATCTTTCAGTTCGTCGTTTCGTCAGGCGGTTATCTTCTTTCTTGGTTAATCATACTACAATCAGGTACTTCGTGGACGCTTATTACCCAGGGATATCCCCTTGTTTGGCCTCTCAGAACTCGTGAGTTCGTTATACTCTGGCTCATCAATCAGCACTAAATTCTATCTTCAGAAATAAACTCTTTCAGTGAGTCTATTTTGTAATGGTACCTCAGATTTGCTGAATTACGATCGTTATACAGTTGGAATGGGATTGGGATATATCATTTTAACTGTGTGCTATTACAGAAATGTTTTCGATGGCCGTGATGTCGTATGGATTGGCTCCATTTCTCGTCCTGAATTACTCTGATAATAATCTCAAGGTCTTTATGTCGACTTCCCTCTTCGGACTAGATGGTCAAGTATATAACCAGTCGGCAGTGCTGGACTCGCAAAACAGACTCGATAGATCTAAGCTGGATCAAGTTGGCCTCCCACGATTCACCACGACTTACGCTCTTTCGCAACTATTCTATAATCTATCTCTTGGCTCGGCCGTCGTCTCCGTTACTTTGTGGTACTGGGATGACCTCAAACGAGGTGAGCTTCTCTGACTGTCCATGAGTCAAACCACTACAGCGTTTTCAGCATTCGGAAGTCTTCGCTTTTTGAGAGGAGATGGCGGAGGATATGATGACCCTCACTATAATGGTATTTTTTTTTCTGCCATAACCCACGTTTCCGCTTATTCCGATCCCTCTAGAAATGAAGAAATATCCTGAAGTTCCACAATGGGCCTACCTTGCCGTCTTTTTTGTATCACTTGGTGTGGGAATTGGTTGCAGTGTAAGATCGTACTGTTCTTCCTATCCTTTCGCGCATTAACACTCGATAGTACACAACCAGCCCGCCGATGATGCCTTGGTAAGTGATAAGTTCTCACGATGCGATAATTCTAACCTCTGCAATAAGGTGGTCCATCATTCTATTCACAGCTATAAGCGCATTCTTGGCAATATTTTTGGGCTTCAGTGCGTTGTTTTCTTGAAGATTTGTTCTGGTTTCCTGACGAGCCATCAAGTTACTGCTACAACCGGGTTTAACATTGTCATCAGATACACCATCCAGTTGCTTGCAGCATTCATTCACCCCGGAAATCCAATGTGAGAAGACCATACTCAGAATAAAGTTCCTGGCTGATCTTCGAATTGTGATTGAAGTGCAAACATGTATGCCAATCTGTACGGCAATAGTACTAGTTTCCAAACTCTGTACATGCTTCAAGGTTTGTCGTTATCATCGAGGTCGACTCTTGGAAGTAAAGCCATCCCCACAGATCTTAAGCTTGGACAGTACACAAAGTTGCCTCCTCGATGGACATTCTTCTTCCAAATTGCCGGTTCTATCGTTGGATCCATCTTCAACTATACAAGCACGTAAAAAACTTCTTTGGAACGATTGCCTTACTGACTTTTTGCGCAACAAGTGATGCGAACCATAGTTTCCAACAACAGGGAAATTCTACTGGACCCCGTTGGCAGCCGCATATGGAGCGGTTGGATTATACAACAATATAATTCAGCTGCGGTAGCCATGGGAGTTTTTGGTTATGACCTGTTTACGTTTAACAAGCGATATTGGCTGCTCCCATTTTCCATTTTTATTGGCTTCTTCTTCCCCATTCCCTTTTGGGTTGTATACAAGTTTTCGAAGAAAAGCTCTGATATTGCCCGACTTATGCAATATCTGGATCTCCCGATCATCCTGCTGTATATTGGCTATCTGCCCTACTCCGTCAACGGGCAGTGGTGGTCGTGTGTCGTTATCGGATTTTCGTCGCAGTTGTGGGCTCGCACCAGGCGACCAGGGTGGTTTAAAAAGGTATGAGACAATTTACCATCGTTACAAGCTCAAGCCTGTTGACCGTACGTTGTAGTACAATTATTTGACCTCCGCAGCACTAGATGGGGGAAGTCAGGTTATCTTGTTTATCCTCGTGCGTAATGTCTTCATCATAATGTATGCGCCCTTGACTAGTTCTTAACAGAGTTTTGCTGTGTTTGGAGCAAGCAATAAAGCGATCTCGTTTCCTACCTGGTAAGCATTAACCATTGTCTGAGGGTATTTTTCTGTACCGATGAAATGAAAACTGCAGGTGGGGAAATCCGGCCGATAAATCTGTGGATCGATGTGCTTTGACTGCGTAGTTGCCGCATATATAAGAGAGCGTTCTTGTATAGTATAGCAGGATGTAACATCATTGTTAAACTGGATTGCTGGAAACTAATTTGCCTTTGCCTGATGTTACTTTTTGGATCAATTGGACCCACACATTGGTAACGGCCCGCAGCGGCGTAAGTCTCCTCGGATTCCATGCCGCCGCGGGAATAGTTTCGCAGCGGTGACTAGAAATCTCAAGTACATTCGACAATGAATGGACTCGGATATAATTATTCGAACCCACCCGGCCCTGGTTGCACCGTGACGCATCTATTGTGAACCCCTGGGAGAAAAAGGAGCCATATGCATAATGATGATCCGTGTCAACCTTGCACCATTTTGTGCAGTAAAAAGACTTCCAGATAGCGTCAACTTGAAGTTGTTCGGGGACACAGAGCGGAGAATGCACGGACTTTTAAATTGAGTGGCGAAGCGCGGATCTTTAAATGGCGTGTGATTGTTTTGTCGAGCCCCCAAGATTAGTCACATTGGAGAAGGCTGGAGTATAAAAGCATGACTACTACGGAGGATTTGAATGCAGGAAACGTAGAGCTTCTACTCTCGTACCACACATCCTTCAAGTGGACACTTGGGTATCGTGATGGAGCTGGACTCGGAGAAAAACTCGCCTCAGACCTTGGCTGGCATGGAACCAGCGGCGGAGTCGCGGCAAAGTCTAGGCGCAATAATGCAGGACTCGGACGAGATGCAATTTTCTAATCGATGGACGAAGAAGTTGTTGCAGCTGGGTGTTGAATCAAGAGGTAGAATTTTCTGGACCTCTAGTTCGACAACCCTTGACATTTCTGGAACATTCCCATTCTCTTGAACTAGGTATCTTACCTGTTCCACCAGAACAACGGACAGATAAGCAATTTAACAAGATATTCTTCATATGGTTTTCGATGAACCTCAATATTCTTGCGTATGTACTCTCTCCGTTTGAGCTAGTAGTATCGTCTAATTGGCGGTTCAAAGTTTTTCCTCTGGAACACTGGGACCCGTGATTTTCGGTCTCGGACTGAGAGACTCATGCCTGGTGATTCTATTTTTCAACATATTATGTGCTGCACCTCCTGCATACCTGTAAGCGAACCCTCTCCATGATCCTGCGAAAATAAAATCGTATTTCAATTCACAGATCAACTTGGGGCCCTAAGCTCGGTCTTAGGCAGATGTGCCAAGCGAGATATAGTTTCGGGTATGTGGTCCAAGGCTTCTAGTCTACGATAGGTGTGGCTAAATTATCCCCCGAGATTTTTTGGCGTCATTATACCTTGTCTTTTAAACCTCATCGCAATATCCGGGTTTTGTATCCTCAACTGCATATTGGGTGGTCAAACCCTGGCTAGTGTCTCAAACGGACACCTTAGTTGGAGGTGTGTATGGCCCAGGTGGCTTCGTACAGGGCTAGTGGCTAATATAATTCATGGGCAGCGTAGGGATCGTCATAATCGCTATCATCTCTCTTGTGGTTTGTCGTTATTTTTTTGTTCTATTACTCAGTTTGTCTTTATTTTTCTGCTAGGTATCATTTTGCGGGTATAAAGTTCTGAATTGGTTTGTACATCTGAAACAGTCAGTGTTCGTTTGATCGTTTATTCATACTAGGTTTGAACGTGTGGCCTGGTTCCCTGTTCTTTTGGCGTACCTCGTAGCCTTGGGAGTCAGTGGGAAGCATCTCTCGTACCCTCCGAGTGAGCCTGCCACAGCAGCAGGGATCTTGTCCTTCGCCTCTACCATCGCCGGCTTTACGCTGACATACGCTCCTCTCGGTTCTGATTTTACCACATATTATCATCCGAGTGTGTCGAGGTACGTTTACGTCCAATTACTATATTTTAACAAGCTTATGCATGTCCCGCAGCTGGCGCATATTCACATATTCGATGTTGGGGTTGGTTTTACCGATTGTACGTTTTCACATTGATGATGTTTCCGTCGCTAACGATCTGCCAGGTGTCATCTCAAATACTTGGTGCTGCCTGTGCAATTTCCGCCCCTCTCAATCCGTCTTGGGAGTCTGGATATACGGGCGGAAACGTCGGGGGCCTTTTGTCAGCTATACTGGCACCAGCGGGGACTTTTGGAAAAATATTGGTTGTTCTACTGGCTCTCAATGTAACGGCAAATAATGGAGGGGCTTTGTATTCAGCAACGCTGAATTTTCAAACTGCCATTCCGTGGTTGGTGATGTTGCCAAGATATGCGATGGCAATAATTGCTACTGCTCTGTAAGCTCTGTTAGCCCCGGTTGTTGTATCCATCTCAATTTCTGCACGTATAGCATAATTCCGATATCTCTCGTCGGTGCACATAAGTTCTATGACGCCCTTACGAATTTCCTGTCTGTTTTGGGCTATTGGGCGGCCATGTTCTGTGCTGTCGTGATGGTTGAACACGTCGTATTCCACCACGGTTTGTTTGCTTCATATGATCTCCGATATTGGAATTCTCCGCGACAGTTGCCCACGGGGGTATCCGCGCTGATAACGTGTATCCTCGCGTGTGGTTTGGTCGTACCAAGCATGAACCAGACCTGGTGGGTCGGTCCCATAGGAAAGAAGGCAGGAGATATTGCCTTTGAGCTGGCTTTCTTTGGGGCTGGCTTGATATACATGGGAGTAAGAAAGGTAGAATTGCTGATCATAGGACGCAAGTTCGAATCGAAAGGAAAAACCGAGATGTAGATGGATTGGATATCTCTATTGCTGAATAGACACGGCATGGCATGGTGGTTGTATCTAACATACATGATGGATTGATTTTCTACTGTTACAAATGAATGTGTAGCATTGGAAGTTCCAGCTCAAGCCAGCTGCTCTAACGCCCTTTCCTCGTCGTGCAGGTATTTCAGACATGTCAAGACAATACGAACGCCTTCTTCAACTGCAACTTTTTCCTCATCCACGGTACGGGAGACAATAGAATAGATCTTGTCGGGATGATATCGCAGAATTAACTGGCGTATCCGATGTCGTTTCGCAACATTCGAGCACCTCACCCGAAGCGGGAAAGTAACAAAGTGCGCAATCGAGCGTACAGTGAGTTCGCCAACGTGTGATGGAAGATCTGCAACAGGCCAGGGCATAGCAGAAAATGTGAGAGGTCCGCTGGAAGCAAGTAGCGCGTTCCAGCGACTTTCGTATGCTTCCCATTTATTCAAGGCTTTTCTTTCGAGTTCCTGCAACTCCAGCTCCTTTCTGATGATATTAGTCCGTTCGAAATCGCGTTTGCCAGTCACCCTGTCGCGCAGAGTCCCGCCAGACCTGACCCAGTCAATGTCACCTTTCATGGCCTCTTTGCACTCCGATTCGGCGCGTTTTTGTCGTGCTTGTTCGCGTTGGTGGATGTGGTCCTTCAGAGGGTGCTCCACGATGTGCAGTTCTTGGGCAGGAGTTTCCTCATCCTCATCCTCTTGTTGAAGAAGGTGGTGCGCCCATCCGACAGCAGCATCATGATCGATGAGAGGGATATGTGGAAGGGCCAGGTAGCCAGTCACATAATGAGTTTTGTCTGTAGATGATATCTCCTGGAAATCCACGGGATCAGAATCGGTGAACATATGAAAACGATTGCAGATGGAGAGGCTTGGGCTTGACTTGGAGTGGCTAAAACCTGAAGGCCTGACACAGTAGTACGCGTACCCACGAGTCCGCGCGTGTTTCGGAATATATTTTATCACTTTTTTTACGGTCGAGAGGATATTCGAATTGCAAAATGCCTAAGAGTAGTTGATTATGCTTTCGGAGCAAGAGCAAAATCTTCTAGTAGCCGATGATCCGTTTCAATCTCCGCTTGAACCTTACGAGCAGGCTACTACGCCTGGCAATGAAAAAGGCGACTGGCTACAACCGACTAAATGGGTTCTTCCTACTTTCCAGCCTTTCACGAGCTACAGTCAGACAGTGTATCAAATGTTCTCCCCATTGCGTCTCCATCGGTCCCTCAGGATGATACAAATGCACAAGATCGCATCTGTTCGGTCAGAGGCTGCAGTGCCCCGTTGCCTGGAGACTACAATCTCAAGATGTGCGAGACTTGTCGCGGTCGACATAGGATATATGCTACTACCAAACGCGCAAAACGTAAAGCTGAAAAAGCGGCAGTAGTTAGTGTCCCCGCGGATGATTCTGACGACGACCCTGTTCCTATGAGCTCGACCCCAGAATACATTGGAACATCTAACAAAGATTCTACGGCGCCTCCATGGATACCATCAGGATCATCTCTCAGCACTGGAAGTCAGATCGCAAAAGACCCTACAAGTGATTCAACCAGTTCCGCAGTCCAGGAGGTAAGGTGCTCTTTTTTTCTTGCAGTGTATTCGTGTTTCTGGTGATTTGATCTTGTGCAAGAGCAAATCAAACAAAGGCGTTTCGAAATATAATATTCTTTCTGTCTGCAGACATCATTAAGCACTTTGGCAGCCTTTTGTTTCATCTTTCATGTTGTCTTGAGACTCGATTCGGTGCAACAAAAAGTCTAATATTGATTTTCTGTTTTCCAGCCATCAGGACCCGCTACCAGACTCAACGGATATACTTTGCCAGATACTTGGGACCATAGTCAGAGCAACATAGATCCTCGCTTGTACCAGTCTTCCTCGGAGTTGGCAGGTGCCCTGACCTATGGTTCCTTATTACTCGCCAGTCAAAGTGTAGAGTCACAGGCAACCTCATCTATAGGACAACCTTCTCCTCTACCAAAGCTATCTTCTATTTCTACGTCCAAGTCTCGTCCGCAATCTTCACCATCTTACCGCAACGAGTCTCCCACTTTGTCATCAGCAGCGTCGTCTCAATCAACGCCCCGCTACTGTTCAATCAAAGGCTGTAAGTCTGTGTTGTCTGGTGATTCATTTTTCAAGATGTGCGATGCATGTCGCAATAGATACCGCGGTTATGGTATTACAAAACGTGCAAAGTGGAGACGAGAACGAGATGACACAGAGATCGGAATATTGGAGGGCAATGATAGCGTTAGTAGAGCTACTGTTCCTGTTTGTAATCTCGTTCATGTTGGCTAACCATCACTCCAGTCTCAAAGTCCGGATTCAGAATATCCTTCTTGGCAGAATTCAGCCCATTTTCAACTTTGCACGGACGAAGAGAATTCACATGAAGCGTCTGCGTCCTTTTCCGCGAGAATGTGTACTGTTTCGCATTGCCGACAGATACTACCTGTCAATTACGGGTTCAGACGATGTGAACAGCATCGATTGCAAAACCGTCATCACAGCAAGCTCAAGCGGGAGCGGGAGAAGGACGTGAAAGCTCAAGCAATGGATAAGTGGGCTAAAGATGCCGTCACTGAGGATGGGATTCTAGAGGCAGGACAGCCGTTACACTCGCAACCTCCCAAAGAGCGAGAGAGAATCATGGAGCCTTTATTCACCACAACACCCATGGATTTAAAAAACAGGGAGAGTAGAGATAAACGAAACGTAGAGGTATCTGGATTTCATTTTCCTATTCAAGCTCCGCAATCACCTTATAAACGTGTAGAGTGGCATTCCACCTCCAGCTCGGGGAATGCGGCGCACGAATCATGTGTGTTCGGCGAAGTTCTGTCATAACCTCTTGGATCCAGTGGTCCCTTGGAAAATGTGCGAGCCTTGTAGAGAAAGGGATCGAACTGTGCGAAAGCATAGAGCTCTCCGCGACGTTGGCGTTCCAGCCAAGTCTCAATCTGGCGTATCCTCTGCAAAAACTGCTCTTGTTTGCCCAGTTGAAGAATCTCCTGATATCCTCCACCACTTGGAAACAACAACCTCCCCGTCGACGACAACATTTATCCCACCCTCGTCTACAGTTCTACCCGACAGCGATAATGTACGACCTATAGTAAGACCACCATCAGCACCTGTATCAGTCAACGATCAGCCATCGGATCCATCTATTACCAATTGTTCCCCAAGTCTGATGTTCGATGAACTCATGTTGCCCGACATGCCAGATACGTTATCGGTGAGTGACTATAGCACTACTTCAGATGACTGGATAGCACTGATAGATCTCTCAAAGGCCGACATACAGGCCGCTCATTATGCGTCAACATCTATGGAGACATTCACATCTGTATTTCAAGCTAATGTGCTACCATCACCTACACAGCCGAAACAGATCCGGTTCGCCAAGCCTTCTTCTGTCTCTTCAACACCCATTCGCCGAGCCTCTGCCGACAATACTGCTCCAGCCAACGGGCTGCCACATTCCGGATTGACGTCCGATAGTTCAGTTGCAGGAACTCCATCAGATTTGGACTCAAGGCAAGAATCCGATGCAAATACGAATGGCAAGCGGAAGCCTCGTAAGAAGCGAAGTCCGAACAAGAGTCAGGACAAGGCTGGAGTTGTGGATCCGGGGACGGAGCCGTCACAATCATCCCAAGAAACCAACCAAATGCCTACCACTGTTTCACCACACAGTGTTGAAATAAACCCAACCCAGTATCCGAACCCTCGTCATGACACAGTTGCATCTACATCAGTCGCGTCCACTCCATTCCCCTTCTCTCAATATTCCACAACACCTTACACGCCTGCTTTTGCTCCTCCAATGTTGCCGTATTACATGCCGCCACCGTTTACTCCCTACGGTTCACAACAATTACAATACCCGTACCCGCCAGCTTATCCGTATGGCAGATCTCCATATTATACCCCGCCATATCCTCCTTCCCTGCCGCCATACACGTCTGCTTCATATCGAATGCCATCTTATCCTTATCACTATCCATATACACACGCACCATATTCAAATACATCAGGCTGCACTACACCCTCATATACACCCGTATCTTATCGCCAACTGCAGTGGAGTACTACTATGACACCGCAAGCCCCTCCGCCAGAGTATGCCGGCGACCGCGACACTTTAGTTACTAACATACGAACCGAATCCGATGAGCAGACACACAAACGCAAGCGAAGTGATGATCCCCCTCAAGGGTCAACTGTCAGTCATTCTGCACCTGACAAAGAGGTTACCGTTGACCCGTCCTCGTCGATCCCTGAACACGCCGCTGGTTCCACACAAGTCATGGGTAATCTCGTATTACCTCAGGTAAAGAAACAGGCTGTGAGTAATGCAGTGCAATGATGGGGGGCTAAGCTGACGTTCGCTCTTAGTCCGCATGCACCAGAAAGTTGTGCAATCGAACTGTTACTTTAGGCAACAGCCTATGTGACCGCTGCAAAGATAGGCTGAAAAGGCGGCAAATGAAGACAAAGCAACGGTTCAAGCTGGAGCCAAAGACTTCTAAAGCCAAACGCTTGGAGGAGAGTCTTGTTCAACGATCCTCGACAGCTCACACCTCAAGTTGATCTTCAAAATTCAATTTGCTAGATGTTAACACTACTACTTCGGCAAGGTACATCGAGATGTAAACGGGAGTTTATGTTCAATGATAGTAACTTCACGACCTTGATCTTTGTTGTATATGTCGCTTCCCGTTATGTATCTTCTTCCCAATTATCGGGCACAGGCTCGCTATGTATAGGTATGTTGACGGGGGTATGATCGCTTCTAGGATTCTGCACTTCGTTGTCCGGAACTGGGATCGGTACTCGAGGTGTCTTGGACCGTGTAGATGTAGATACGGGTGTAGGCCTCTCTGACGGAACCACAACTGACGTCCAGCCTCGACTAGAAGTAGCAGCAGGAGGAGGAGCGACCATTTTCGACATAGGCGGTGACGGTGACGGTCGAGATAGCGTGCGCATCTCAGCATTCTTTCCTCGGCCATACGAGCTGGATGAAGGCACAGACGTCGCAGCGATCGATAATAGTGGATTCGGGATGCGGGTGTCGATTCTGCGAATGAGCTGAATGCTGCAAACAGAAATGAGACCACTTTGTATGGGTGGAAGTTGTATTACAAACCTTCTATGCGGTTCTTGGTCAACGACTTTCGTGTCAATTCTATAAACCAGTGCCAACTGTTGGATATATGCGTCAGTAACTGAGCATCTATGAGTGACGATAAAGACGAACTTCTTGAACAAATTGTCTTCTTGCATCAGGCATATGCGTCAACACTTGACTTTTCTTATCCGAGGAGACAAAGCTAAGGCAAAAACTTCAGATCACAAGATGGTGGAACGACAGAGATAATACGTACTCTGCCAAACTCTTCTCGACCATCGCGCAAACTTGGGAGTTAACTCGAGCAACAGCCAGCAATTCTGTGCTATAATTTACTTTCCATATCTCCGTTCTGCTCTCTTTAGAGATTCCCAAGGCTTCCGCCAGCCTTGCGTTCCTCTTTGCCACGGCACATTCGTTTGTGCATTTTATCTGCTGTGAGTCCCCAATGCCAGACGGTTGTGACGTGCTACGGCTACAGGGAACAGGGTGGCGGATCCGTCCGCACGGACAGGTGAGGTCAATGATCGCGCGACAAGCGTTCGTCTCCGGACATGCAGAAGGTGCATGACAGGTTTCAGTACACGCATGATGTGCAGGAAGGCTGATTTGAAACGCGTTTGTCAAAACCACCATAGAGAAACTACGATTTCACATACCATGACTTCCTAGGCTTACCACATGGACTCTGGCATGTACCACATTCGTCAGAGTGACACAGTTTTTCGCATCGGTGGAAGCCACATTTCATAAGCCTTGCTGATAGTCAAAACCCATTAGAATTAGAAATGGCGCTACTCACTTTCCACAGGGCGTTCCACAGGGAACATTCTGTCGAGAACACATGACGTTGTCAACAGTCTTCTTCCCACATCCGCAGAGCTTGCTGGTCAGGAATGGACAAGGAGGACAGGGTGTCGGGTCTTCGTGGCAAGAATGCTTAGAGTTGGGGTGTCCACAAGGGGGTGCTGGTCGATCACAAGGATGCCTACAACTAACGGTAGTACCGCAAGGAACTGGAGGTTCTAAAACAGTTCTGCTGCAATGACAGAATATCTACAAATCATCAGGATTGCAGCCTGGGGTAATGTTCAAAGTGGCGTACCTCCTCAAATGAACTGCGCAAACAAGGAGGACATGCTCCTCTATGCTCCCTTTCTTCGCATCGATGATTACCGCACGTGAGCAGTTTCTCGCACACAAAATCACATAGATGCCAACCCTGCTCGTCATTCTGTATTTCATCTACCGCACGTCTCTTGCTCTTGCCTTTCGTTCCCCCGGAAATGTTCGCTAGTGGACAACAAACTCTGTTGCATTGGTGTTTGCCACAAGCACGAAGCGATGTGCATGGGCGATCACATAGTATTTCGCTCGACGAGTTATTTTGGTTCTGGTAGCATTCGACATCTCTTGTCATACCACAGCGACATAGTCTAACAACGATAATCATGCATGGAGGACAGGGGCCGATATGGCAGGACTTGAAGCAAAAATGAGAGCAGCCCGGTAGTGGCTTCATACAGATTGAAGTACATGTTGGGATTGGATCTGTGCACGAAGTTCTGGCGAGTTTCGAACCTGGTGGGAAATGAGGAGCTTCAGAAGGGACGAGTGGGTGCTTTCCGCATGGGCAAGACGTTACAAGTGCTGGCGAGAGGGAACAAGGAGTGTGTGATTTCGATGATGGGTGACATGACTCCAAACAAGGATGTAAACCACAATCCAACGGTCTGTGAAAAGGTGAGAAAATGTGAATGCAAAGCTTGTAGTCGAAGGTCACCTTGCACAAATGACATCGCAAGCAAACAATCCTAACCATATGTCTCCGTTCTCAGCTTCACACTCTTTCTGGTGCCCTTCTCCACAGCCGATTTCAGCGTCTTTCTTCCCACAGTAGCAATGGGCCTCCTTTTTGACTTCGCATGGTTTGCAATCCCCAGGATGGCAGATAGATTTACATGTGTGGTTACCACAGTCTAACATTTTAGAACATATGTTTCCACAGGACAGGTCGGCTGCGTCTGCACCGTTCACCTTCGCGGCTGATACCTTGGAGCACTTGAAAGACAACATTTTGCGAGTGCAATAACACTGGAGTCGCTTTGTTACTTGACAAGGTGGACAAGGGCCTGGATGGCAAGCTATTGGACAGGGATGACCGCATTCACGTATTCGCGAGCAAGGACTGCCACAAGAATGCGGAGTCGCCAAACGAGGAGGTTTTGGATCAACGATCGATTCGCAGAAACATCTAGGAAGTAAATGTCCAGCTTGTGTAAGATTGATAAAAAAAAAGTGTTTGCATACTTGTAATCCTTCGGGAGTGGCAACCTTTTGGTCCGGCATCCGGGACATGGCCATTCACATCTTCCGTCTTCTCCACGGGCTCGAAAAGCCTCCGACACCTCTTTCACGCTCTTGTCAGCCCAGAGATGAATGCATTTGAGATGAAACGTAGTCCAACAACACTGTGCGTCTTCGTTGTCCTGGATGGACATTCCTACGCCACTGTGCGCATCGGTAACGGGAGATGATGGCGAACATGACCACGTCGGTTGTGCGGGGTGAATTGGATTGAAGCAAATGGCACAATCGGGATATGGAGGTGTCCGAAGATCGTGGATGAGTCTGGACGTTAAATCGTCTTGACGACTGGGAATGTCGTACTTCCGGGAAGACGTCGATCCCTTGGTATCACGATGTGGTTTTACAGACTGATCGGTAAGAGTTGGGTTGAACCTAGGAGCACGGCGAGGACGACTTTGCTGCGGCTGAGGGACTTGTTTAGAAGCTCGCTCTGTCTGCAAGCCTTCTTGAGGTGAAGCGACAGATGTATTGCCAGAGTTGATGGGTTTTGGTCTATGTGTACGTGGGCGAGGCTTTCGGGTAGCTATGTCATGCGTAGAGGATGCAGGAGAGTCTGAACCTGTGGTGTAGTTACCAGGAGCAGTGTGGCCGCCTCGTGCTCCACCTTTCGAACGATTCTTTCCTCTGCGATGATATCGGGAAGGCTCTGGAGAAGACGGCCCTCCGTCCTGTCTATTATCGTTACTGTCTGTAACTGTACTGTCATGGTGATTGCGACGGTTGTTCGCAGCAGTATGGGAAGCTGAGGTCGAAGGCGGTTCCTCCATGAACAGAAGAAAAGTTGTGTGGTCCGTCAAGGGTTTGGTCAAGACAGTTTAAATAGTTTCAATTTGAGTCAAGATGACTGTGCCGACTGAAGCGGTTGAACACCATTGGTGGGAGCAAAGTGCCTCCGAGAACCTCATCATCTCCGTCCAAGTGACTCCTGTTCTTCAGGACTCTTGGTACAGCCTCTCTATATACAGATTATGGCTACGCCGTCAGCCCCAGAATCTTCTTCGCAAGCAAACATCTCCTTAGATCGCGTATTGACCGAGATCACTTCTGCAAATAACATTACTGCCCTCAACCAAGCCCTACGTAGTTTTGCTGCCAAAGATGTCCGAGAATCTATCCTCTCAAGCCTTTTGCCTGGCGGACAAGATCCTTTGACCGTTCTAGATATTCACCGGAATACCCTCGGCATACTTTTTATCTTGTACGTTCTTGATCAAGGTTGATTTGTTGTCCTCAGACCAAACTATTCCATAGGTCCGCTCGCTTTCTTGCTCCATCAACTGGACTCCCCCCTCTATCCTACGTAGAGAATTTTTGTCGCAATTTTGATGTCGCTCAAGCGTCATTGGCTGCAGATCGCAGTATGCATTTCGTACAGTGTTGTAATCGCAATTACTGATCGAGCTGCAAGTGACTTCACTGGCAAGAAGCATCGCTCAAGTCGCTGAAAACTTGGATTCGGTACTCTCCTCACGTCGTTCGCCTTTTCATAAATATCGCTAAGCCATTCACAGCCCAAACTTGCCCTCACATGTCTATACTACATGGTCAATCGCTATCCGCCTAGTCTATCCCATCTAACGTCCATACACCCGTTGTTTGTTGGTGTGAGCCATACACGATCGTCAACACTTCCTATTTATCTCACAATGCACTTTTCTCTTTGCAGGCTTGCGTTTCTACAGGCCATTTTGAGATGGCCTTGTCTGTCCTCTCCACACCCATCACCGAGATAGACACGTCTATCACAGACCTACACTACAATGATAATTTGATTTATCATTATGCTGGTGGCATGACACTAGCTGCTCTCAAGAGATGGGATGAAGCGGAGGAATTTTTTGAAATCTGTGTCAGCAGTCCCGCTCAGGTTCCTGCTGCGATACAAATGGATGCATACAAGAAGCTTATCTTGGTGCAACTGATATCTCGCGGAAAAGTAGGGTTTATTTGTCTCAACTTCCGCATCTCACGTCTGTGCTCACTTTGTTCACAGACGAGTGATGTACCGAAATACACACGTAACATTCTTACGCGCATGATGAGGTCTTCTCCTTACAATTCTTTGGTGAAGGCATATCCACAACAAATTTCTACCCTTCGATCACTCGTCGAGAAAGACATTGCCTTATTTACCAGTGTTCGTTATAGTCATCCACCCGATGACTCGAAAACTTATCAGTTCTGTAGGACAATAACGTCGGTCTCATCAATCAGGCCCTCGAGCGCGCACCCCGTTGGTTGATTAAAAGGCTAACGTCCACCTATCTCACACTCGGTCTTGCGGATATTGGTAAATCAGTGGGGATCGCTACTATTGAAGAAGTACGGGCTACGATTTTGAGCATGGTATGTATTTATTCCCGAAATGTGAGTTTCTCTAGACCTTTTGTCAGATTGAGCAAGACGAAATTTGCGCAACAATTTCGGCGGACGGAACAGTGACCTTCTCGGATCCTCCCTCCCGATTTTCCAAAAGCGAGATAGATCAACTGCTCCGGGACGCTCAAAAACAAGGTGAATTGCTTGCAATACTGAACAAAGAAATGGGCAAGGGCAAGGAATTCATAACCAAGGTAAACTCCTTGTGGCATCTCAAAGGCCTGATGGCAGGTTTCTCATCGAAAATTTTTAGGCAAACAAAAACAAAGAGGACTGGGCTCCTCCGGAGGAAGAGTTGTTTGGAGGCTCTGGCTCTGGCTCCTGGATGGATGAAGGATATTAATGTGTTACGATGTATGTGGACTCTGTAGGATACCGTCTGTACTAGAAAATAGCATATGGTCATGTCACACAGAGTTATGTCACGTTGATACACCTTTTCTGGCGGTGCTCGAACTTACTACCGTAACGCAGACCCCCTCCTTTCTACTTGTAGGTCTGATACCTCCCTCAATCGTCTGCTATGGCGAATACGACTCCTACACCTACCCCTGTATCTTCAGGGTCCTCATCTCTGTCAGGCTCCGGTGCCTCTAATTCTTCCATCAGGTTTGTACAGTAGCCGCCTGCTCCTGTGCTGTTCTAATGGAGTCATTTCAAGCATTCCCGCAACCGCAGCAGTTGGTGGCTTAACTCTTACACAGCCACCTCAACTCTCGACGTCCTACTTCAAAATCGCATCGAATCAACCGATTACATTTGCATGGAGCTTCGACAGCTATTTATTGGTTCAACCGACATCCTTAACCGTTTCAGCCATCTGTGCGAACGGTTACACATATCCTGTTGGACCAACTGACGGTGTTATTCCCGGGACTGCGACGTCCGTTGTCTGGGATCCCTACGCCTACAACCAGGCCAATCCAAGCATGCCACTACCCCAGGCCACATACGAACTTGCTATATTCGATCAGAGGGGTTTGGGTGCTTTGAGGTCTGGAGGAGTTTTCAACCCCAACACTGCGCTGAAATTCGCTCTATACACGCCGCAGCCATATACCCCGATAGCCAGCGGTAAGGAATCCATTTTTTTTTTAAATTTGTGAAACTCGCTTTTCATCACGTGTTATGATTCTAGGCTGGTCTTGTGCCGGTTGTAGTGGTGCACCACCCACACCTTTGAGTGGCGCAATGGCTACCGTTATAGCAACCGTCCTTTGCATGTTCTTGTCAGGCTTTGTGTTCTTCCGAACTGCTGTTAACCGTCAACATCGGGATTAGACCGGTCTCCAGTTTTTAGATTTCAAGTCTTGGTTGGAACATTCGGATCAGATTAATTTTGGACGTTGTCATGTTGTAATGATTTTTCTTACTCTCGTTTTTAGTCGTTGATCGGTGGACTCGATAAACCTTGGACTTTATATATATGCACATCTGTCTCTCCAACCTCTGCCAGTCACTACATTAGTTTTAAGGAAATGCAACCATGCACACTTTGAATTGTCCGAATAATCAAGTTACAACTGTGACTCGTATGCCTACGTCGTACACATTAAAGAATTAACGTGGTAATACATGTATCCTATGTATGATAGTCCTTCAGAAACTCCTTAGTCAACCATAATGGACAGGGGTAGTATCGACGCAGTCTATCCCTGAAGATCACCATGGGAGGATATGATATCGCCAGGTGTCTACAAACACCACGTATTGCAAACTTCCTCATAATCGGAGTAACAATCCTGATCTTGGTCCTCTTCCCTCTCGTCCTGACCTCGAACAGCTTTCCGGCATGTCATACGGGAAGGTATTCAAGAGAGCTTTCCTCGTCCAATCTGGGGGTCGAAGAGTCTGCCGAAAATGCCTTTCCCCCCTTTTCATTACCGATTAGTGATTCATATCGAGGAAGCATGTCATGGGCAGAGGCAGGTTCGTATTTAACCTTCGCAGATGGCAATGGGCTTGGGATAGAGAGAGGTGCAAAGCAGGGAGATTTGTGCGTTTGGAAAGATTTAGAGTCGAGCTTTAGTGTAAGAGCTGGTCTTGATCGGCGAGGATTGGCGATTTGTTCAACTATTATTAGATCGTCACCCGTCCTAGAACAACATTTGTCTTGAGCAACACGCATGATGAGCAACAAAGGCGGTAGAGCCTTGCGAAGGAAGAAATTGAGCATTGTATGTCAAATTGAAGTTAAGTGATATATCGAACCTGTATCTGTCCGAGGACTGGGAGTATCAAGTTCTGGCCATGACTCCTTTCAACGCAAAGTCCAATGAAGACCAAAGCGGTCGTTATGTATAACAGAACGCATTCTGCAAACATCCTGGAAACTCTGGCACAAGTACCTGACGAGGTATTGGAAGGATTACCTCGATCCATATGAAAGAGGCGGAAGATGATGAGAACGGTCAAAAACACGTTCAGAGATACAGATAAGCTAAGATAGATGATTATGTGCAAGGTTGGTGTTGATGCCCATGGGTTGATGCTGATGGCCGCGAATTGACGGAGAAAAAGCGAGGCAATAACTGCAGCGAATGATTACTGGGAGCACAAGACGAGAGAAACATCAGATAAGTACCAATATTTGAGAAAATGACCAGGATAGGGACCAAGACCCTCTTTTTGTCAAATAAGAAGACCGCATAAAATCTCCAGACCTGTGTTATTCTCAATCAACCTCTTGGTTCATAGAAGAAAATCTGCAATAAAACTTACAAGCATTGCGTCCGAAATCAAGTTGATCAGAATGAATCTATGATATAAACCATAAAAATCAGTTAGGTAATACAACTAACCCAAAAGTGAGGACGAACATGGCAGTCTTGGCAAGACTTAACTTGTTGTTGACCTGGGTCACCAAGAACTCCGGGGTTGTACTTGACCGGTCTACAAAAGCAAGCGTGCTCCACCGAATTTGTAAGGCGATACCGACGGTCGCAAGCACAAACAGCAGTACGATATAAGCCAAGATTGTCCAGATCAGCTTTGTGCGAGGACGAAGGAAGCGGTAAATATGCCGAAATGTCACACAAAAGAGTGCAAGATGAGTGCCTGGTGAAGGAAAGGTTTGGTCAAGGATATCCGCCTCGAAGGGGAAGGATAGACGACTAACCGTAGGCGAGACACGCTAGCATTATACCTATCAACCCAGATCGCCTGGCCATCTCGATATTTGCAGAGCTGGTTGGAGGCATCAAAGAAATGGACCAGACAGCTTGTCAAAAGAATTCGCGATGAGGTGCATCTTGTTATATAGACCTATCGTAAAGGACCTGCGAGCCTAGTAGTGCGATAGCGAGTCTTACACAACTGAGTGTCCCTGTAACTCAGGGGGTAGGAGAATACAGAATCCTAATAAGCCGTGTACTCGTATTTCGTTTACACACAACGGCATCTGCCGACGGACTAAAAGTTGACCAGTATGGATAATATGAAACCCTTCAAGTCACCCATATATGTGGGGCGCATCACAACGCTTGGTCGAAGGAGGGAAGCAGTTGCCGATAAGAAAACGAGCAAGTTGTACCCGACCAATCACTGTATATTTTCTGTCGATTCATCAAATTGCAGTGCTCCAAGGAGTCCAAGCTCGGCCACAGCCTCATCTACTCTCTGTAGGCTCGTTTGTAATGCGACTATTATCATCATATCCTGAACCACTGAGAACCCAATGAATTACTAGCGCATTGTCCTACCAGAATGGAAACGACTTACAAATCAGATGCGAGTCCGGCGTTTCCTTCAGAAACTGTCTTAACGGATGCAGCAGATTCTTCTCAACAAACAGGATTCTATTTCTATCACGTATGCCAGTCTATAGATCATAGGTAAATGAGAGCCCTTGGAATGTACGAGGATGACGCACTTGATTGGTCCTGTCCCTCTTTATAATCACATAATAAAGCCCCAAGCATTCCACAAGACGTCTTGGTTCTAATGACTGTAGGAAATCCTCAGCATCGAACCCCGGAGTCTGGAACAGCCCTGGAGGATCCGTTCTAAATAAAGTAGACCCCAAACGATCAAGAAATATTGAAGTGCCAAAGGCGTTTTCTTCGGGCAGTACAGGAACTTTGTTGCCTTCACTTAATGCTTCGAGGACAGATTCTTTGACCAATCCGACTACGGCAATCCGTACTTGAGGCGCATGAGCAGCGGTGTCAGTCAGCACGTCTTCTATGACTTGGAGACGGTAGACTGGGCTGAATGAAGATAAAACAATAGACAAAAGCCGGAGTAAGCAATATCGCATCTCAGGTTTAGGGTGTGCACTTGTTAATGGTGGCAAAACAAAAGACAGTGGGATTGCCACATCACAAGGAATTTCTACTTTTTTTTCAGCCCGGGCCATGAGTGTGAAACACTTGAAGAGGAATGCAATTGTTTCCTCAAATGCAATATTTGTTTGGATGGAGGTATAGATCGGTGAGGAAAACGTCTGAAGCAGTTCAACATGGTTGCATCGTTCGAGATCTGAATGGGAAAGAAGTATGAGGGATCCTATTGAGGGACGCTTCCTCAGTGCTTCGATGGTGAATCCTAGTGTCTTTGCTGCTTCCTACAACCTGCCAATAAGCTTGTCAAGGTATAGATAAACGTAACGAACGCACCAATGCTTTTGATACAACTTCTTCCCCTCGTTCCCAATCAGGGTTAACGGCCGAACGCAAGACCAGTTTTGGGGAAAGAGACTCGAATATCCGGTAAGCTATAGATGTCTCTAAGCTGTTGGCATTTGAGCTCAGAGTGGTGTCTATTAGAGAAAACAGTATATCCTAGATCCAAAGCCGTCTATGCATAGCGAATTTTTCAGGAATCGAGACTACATACCGAGCATTCGGTTAATTTGGTAGAATCATCACCCCTTGCCTGGATATGCGTGATAATGGTCTGTACGAAGGCCGACACAGAATGAACGAGAGCTCGAGAGTCTTCGGGTGAAGCGGAGGGTGCAATTGCGACAATCGCATGGTGGAGGTCACGCAACAAAGGGGACAATGTGTCAAATGTTGGTTTCGAGCTCTGTACAAGGCGTGGTATGACTATGATGCATAAATGCGCCTGGAATGTAGAGAATAAATACTAGACTTACCATAACCATACGTCGAAACTATCCGTTCTAATTGTAGCGACGGGGGTAAGAACTTTGATGCGGATCTCGAATCTTCGTCTTCTTCGTCGACGTCGATCGAGTTGATGAGATGCTCCATGGTTTCTTGTACTGCTACAACAACTTCCTTGGCTTTACAACTTTCGCCCACGATCTTTATTAACTGGGCGGCTGCATCTCCGGGACATGGCAATAATATGGGTAAGACATCCAGAGGATCCTAAGCTTCAGATATGTTAACAAGACACAGGAGACCTAAAATAAGACAGACGAGTATAGATCCCGCGTTGGTGACTGCTATCGCGGTATAGATGTCTTCCAATGAGAACCTGGGACTCTGATCATTGATTGCTGAATTGATTGAGGCAAGAAAGGTCGAGCCGAGGTCCTGTGTCCGAAGTAAGAGTTGGAAGAAGGATACTAATGTTAGATAACAACCTTTGTAGTTTGAGACTCGTCGATGTCACCCATAGAGCAAACTCCTGAGGCCTGAGCCTATGTCAGCCTTCACCGGATGCGTGACTGTTACGTCGGAATGTTCACTGTGACGAGTAACGCCTCGGAGGTTTCACGGGTGTTTCACGGGTGTTTCACTAATTCTCTATATTAACAGAGCAAATTCCCTCTCAATGGCAATATTCGTGCAAACTAGCTTTCACATTCACCTGCTTCACCATAAAAATGTCGCCTCCTATAATGCTTGCTGGAAAAGTCATCGACGACAGTGGTATCAAACTTCTTTCACTCATAGCTTCTGGAGGCTTTGGTGCCGTCTATCATGCCGTCCATCTGGACACTGGGGTGGAATACGCAGTCAAAGTCATACAGAAAGGAGACAATCCTGCCTATCGTCGCGAATTGGACCTTCATACTTTAGTTTCGGAGCACCCCAACATCGTCACCGTCCACCAAATCCTCGAATCAGCTCACTCCGTTTATATCGTACTCGACTACTGCGATGGAGGTGATCTTTTCACAGCCGTAACCGAAAACACTGTTTACGCTGGGAAGGATGAACTCATCAGAAGTGTCTTCCTTCAGCTTCTCGATGCCATCGAGTATTGTCATTCAATGGGCATCTATCATCGTGATTTGAAACCTGAGAACATCCTGTGCAGCGAAGATGCTACTCAATTATTCTTATTAGACTTTGGGATGGCCACGGATGCTACTCACAGCTCTAAGCCCGGCTGTGGCAGCTTGCATTACATGAGTCCCGGTATGTCATTGTTCTATCGCCGCTTGGACATCACAGATATTGAACGGACTGTTATTCAGAATGTATAGGGGTCGACAACGACAACACTGAATATAGTCCTGAATCGTCTGATATCTGGGCCCTTGGGATTATTCTCCTTAATCTTGTTGTCGGTCGCAACCCTTGGAACTTTGCCACCCTGTCTGATGCTTGCTACAAATCGTTTGTGAAAAACCCCAACTTCCTTCGTAAAAATCTGCCTATCTCGGCCTCTGTTCATACAATTATCACCCGCATCTTCGCCCGAGACCCCAAAAGTCGTCTCCCTCTTTCTGAGCTTCGTGAAATGATTATGGAAGTGGACACTTTCTACATGTCATTAACCGAAATCAGCATGTCTTCGCGTCACGTTCGCGAGGCCGCTGTAATGTATGGGCCTCTGTCTAGACCTCCTCACCTCCGGACTTATTTTCCCGAGGATCTTGAGCCGCAGCTTAGCTCAGATGGAAGCTCTAGCAGTGACTCGGATAGCAGTGGCCCCATAACTCCGGATACTAAACCAACTGATCCAGATATCGATGTTCCAGATATGCCAGAGGGGCAAGGAATTGACGAGATCATGATACATCCTTTCTTCCAAGTAAGCAAGGTACTTCGACAGCGATCAAGCCGAGAAGTTTCGACCTGTATTGTTCGGACCTTGACATACTAAGAACTAGTGGCTAGCAATGCCGGCATTGCAACGATTAGTTACAGTGTCATATCTCATTGTTCTGGATTATAATACAATACATTTCATGAAGTAATTGAGTGAACTTTGGTCATGAATCATGGATGAATAACTATCAATACAAGTCCCAGACATATATTGGGAACGTGGTCCAGCCAGTCCGAATAAACATTCTCATGTACAACGTGTACAGAGAACGCCACCAAATCTTACAAATAACGCATGCAGTAACGCGAGTACTGCCGAAACCTTTAATCCATCAAACCAGGTATCAATGACAGCGAGTCCTAGAATTATGCACGTTGCAACTGGATGGAGATTGCAGCCTTTGGAACAGACGTTCGAAAGCGTAAAAACCTAGGATTCATTAGAACATGTGAAGCAGAGAAACCAATAAGATGACATACCTTGGCGATGAGGACAAATGATTTGAGGGATCGCATTCCAAGGGCTTTTGGAATTCTGATGTGGACTACTCTGGTTCTCGTCAACGCCATAGACCAAGACCAAGCACCATTCTTCGAATCATCATCATGTCCAGAGCCCCTCCTACCCAATTTGCCCGTTATCGTTGAAGGTGATGAAGATGTGGGCACAAGAGAAGGAGACAAAGAAGGAAGCAAAGGCTTCTGGTCCCTTGATGGTGGCATCTTTTCCGAGCCGGGGATACGGATTACTTCTGGCTGTCGTTCATCAAGCTGATGACTCGGTGAAGCTAACGCTGTCACAGGTTGTTCAACTTTCTTTCGGAGGGATATCGGGACGAGGGACGTTGTGAAATTGTCCCCCATTTGATCCGGCGATGAAGGGTCGAGCTTCAGAGTGATTAGCCGGGGTAACATGCAGAAAACCGAGAAAACATACCTTGCCTTCTCTGATGCCGCCGAGAACTCTCTCACAGGTTGGCCTTGTTGAAGGTGTGACACATAAGAGGCTCTCTAACAGCACGAGGTAATTCTTCGATAGCTTTCTTGCTTTCAACTTCGCTTCTACATCCGTCGTTGATTTGAACCTGCCATTGCATATCCTGAGTGAGATGCAGCAAACCAATAGCAGAATCCTTACCCAGGATAATTCAAAACCTCTTTTTCTAGTCTCTCCATCTTATCCGCCTCTCCCGCTGCGCTACCTCTGTCCCCATCCGATGCATATGTGTAAGGTAGGTTGAAGAAGAGCATTTTGTGCAAGATCATCCCTAACGACCACATGTCTGACTTAGAATCGACATTCCTGAGCAAACCCGTTTGTGGGGACGGTAGTGACTCCGGCGAGGTGTATTCCAAACTGTCCAACAGTCCACTCAGAGATTCAGAGATTCAACAACTGATATAACATAAACCGTACGTTCCCGTATTCCCCGAACGAGCCCTAGAATTAAGCATGTCTTGTGAGGTACCAAAGTCCGACAGCATTGCACGGGGTCTATCTCCAGAACGTCAAATCAAATGAGACTAATTCGAACAAATATACGTGCATTAGTTTCCCTTGATCCCAGGTCAGTAACACGTTTCCAGGCTTGAGGTCTAGATGCAGTATCGATTTTTCGTGCTTCAACAATATTAGGGCACATACCCCACGAATCAAAATGATACTTACTAGGAAGGCGAGACCTTCTGTCACGTCGCTAAACAGACCTTTGACCTCTTCTGCGCTGAGAAGATGTACAGCTTTCATTGATGATAGGGGTCGTTTGTTTACTTTATGTCTATCGTCTTTTCTCCCTTGTTGTTGCGCTCTGAAAACACGTATACGGGTCGATCGAGAACGCAGATCATCTAAAGGCGAAGCTGCCAGTGCTTCGTTTGTCTGCCCTGCACCGGAGTCATGTAAGTAAGGAGCGTTAGTCGAACGACCCAATCTTGCGTCAATGAAGTCGTCCAAGCTACATGAATTAATCAAAGAAAATCCAGAAGCTATTGCACAACCAATGCAAACCTGCCACCTTCTGCCCATTGCATCAACACGCTAATTGCATGTTAATACTAAGCCAGACTAGAAAAATAGATCTACTGTACTGTAGAGCGGGAACTTTGGGCCCAAAGGCAGAGAACTGGCAGGACTCCAGCCAAGAATGGTGATACGTGATTATATTTGGATGATGTAGTGATTCGAGTAGTCGTACCTAACACGATGTGAGAGTCATTCTAACAACACGAAAATCTGCATACTTCACGGAGTATACTCCATAGGTAAGAGTGAGATTCCCCTACGGCGATCTTCTTCACAGCAAAATGGCCTGCTCAAGTTCTTTCAGTTACGATACGTTAACATCTAGGCATAGTTTCTGACCAAGGCGATTTCCATCCAAGACATGCTTTGTGTACAGAAGATAAGTCACTGAGTGACACAGATCAAGAAGTGACGCACCTGGCAAAGAAAAACGCTTCCATTTGCGCCCATACCTAATCGGCACTCTTCTTCGAAGAAAGTCTTGAAGTATCCTTGAGCCATTGATCCCGGAGCAAAAGTTCTTTTACTATCTCCGCTTTCATCTGAAGTCTCTGCTGCTGATGGTGGAGTAGAAGGTCTGGAATACGTTTCATTCGAAACCTCCAGCAACTGAAAGTAATTCGCAACACGAGCTTGTGCATTGGGCTCTTCCGAATCAACAGGTAGAGGACGGTTACAATACGGACAAAGAGAAGATCGTGGCAAATGCTCGTGTGTTGAGGAACGTATTGAGAGAGCATGGGAGGTCGGATTATAGAGCACCACTTGACTTGAAGCCTGAAAGATAGGTTGCCACTCAGGATCAGTGGAAGCAACGGCTACGAGCGCCCCAGAGTGGCCTTCGTCAAACATAGCGCCTTTCTTTGCAGTCAACGCGAATGCCAATACGTGTGTTTATATGAAAAGTGGACGCCAGGTTGTGGATCTCCTGTAACACGTACGATCCGCAAGAGAACAAGCCGCAACTTGTCGTTTGCTAATATTTTGAAACGATTGACTGAGTGAGCGGAAGAAGGTTTGATCGCTCTGCCGCCGCCACTCTTCCGCACCTCGCACGTCTCACTTGCAGTCGAAACCCACGTTATGGCAACAAATACTGTACAGCGACCACTCAAAGGCTCCCGTTTATCTTCATTTTATCCTATCAAAACTTTACCGTCCTTGTCTTCTCTTGACAGTGCTTTCCAGCTACAAGAATACATCTCCCTTCTTATTCGCCTCGATGTTCATGACGTAGAAAAGATCATTTCCATCCCCGAAAAGACTGGTACCCACCATGACATTGCTTTCCAACCAGACGAATCAAAACCGGAGGACAAGGAAGTTGAGAAAGATAACAAGGGAGACGTGACAGTAGACGAAGCATGTTGGATATACGAGCAACTCAGGTTTGCACCCCTGCAGTGCGAATACAAGTTGCAACTAATGCTTTCTGCAGACGTCTGGCTCAAGACCTTTCCCATCCTCTCATCACTATGCTTCAGCAGGAGTGCACGCGTCAGTCATGCCCTGAGATGAAGGCCGGCGAATGGCTGTACCTATGTGTTGCTCATGGTAATGAAGGGGCGATGGAGGTATGGTCGTGTCGCCCTCTGCATGCTTCACGCACTCATCACATGTCTCTTCAGCAATGTTGCGCTATAGATTATATCATTCATACCCTCGACAGTGCCACAGCCTTGCTCAACTCCCCTCGTGCATTCCCCTCCCGGTAAGCGTGTTACCCGCTCGGAGAAGTTGACTGGTCTCATCACATTTGTAGCCTATCGATTCCTGCAAGTTCCTACCGGCATTTTTCTTCCCTAGCTCGTCGTCTAGGTCGGATTTTTGCACATGCTTACTTCCATCATCGCGAAGCTTTTGAGCAAGCTGAAGCAGAGAGCTCACTATATGCCCGATTTCTGACATTGACTTCTAAATTCGAACTGGTACCTTCTGAGTTTCTGGTCATTCCTCCACGACTTGGAGACATGGATGAAGGCTCCGGACGAAATGAGGAAGTCGAACCACCCCGCTTGTTGGCTGCTGCTGTGGATCCTCAAAGAGACAGAGATAGAGAGAGGAAAAACACTTTTAAAATCTCGGGAGAATTTATAAGAAGTCTCGGTTACAAGGCAGAAGACTTCATGATAGATGTCGAACGTCACGCGCATCCTGACGGCGACAAATCGCGAGGAGATTCACCATCGAGCCCGTCCGTTTCTGACATTTCCCGGAAGTTCGGACGGTCCAGAACCGACACTATGATATTTAGCGAGGCTGTCAACATCGTGGAAGATATATCCCGACTGGATAATTCCGAGTCAAGTGCGGAATCCTTGAGCAAGACAGTCGAGCAAGATATTATTTCCATAGACTCGCCTATCGAAATTACGCCTTCTACATCAGTAGAGTCAGAACAAGGGGAGGACAAATATGAAGAGCAACCCGGGACAGTTCCTAGTCTAGACATTACGGCTACAGAGAACACAATCACACCCGATACGTCCGCATCCTCCGACTTGGAATCATCCTCTGAAGAGGAGCCTTCATCCGCATCAACGGTTACAGAAGATGTTACACAAGTACCACTACAACCTGCAGAAGACTTGGAAAGGGAAGAGCCTGCTGTGGATGATTCTCTGGAAGTACCGCCCAGCACTGAATCAGACCCACCCCCTTCCGAATCTTCAGCAGGAGCTGGGGATGACGCTTTGTATGTTGAAGTTGACGAGTCTGTTGAGGTTTCCGAGCCTTCAGTGCCAGAGACCCAAGTTACAGAATCGGCAGATACATCCACCGAAGATTTGTTGGGCGAAGCAGAGGATACATCTGTTGCGACATCTATCGTGCCCACGGATGTGGGAGAGGATCAACAATTATCGCATGGATTAGCTGCGGATGTAGCCGTCGAGCCAGTCATACCTTGTGGGGACTCCGAGGACTCCGAGGTTGTGCCAGAACAAACCCCTTCGTCAGCGGATGACTCTTCGTCATCATCCGCCGAAGAAATAGACGAAAAAGCGGCTGCTGCTGATTCAGAACCAACCGAGGAGAATGTCGTACCGTAAAGGGGAGATCTGGCTAACTTTAGACAAGATTATCGCATTGTTTCGTGTAAATTTCTTCGTCATATGAATATCACGGAGTTTTCCCGGTTATCCGGCATGAAATAGGTGTATGATCTCACACGTCGCGGTTGAATGCCAAATCGGTTACCTTGATAAAGTCCAGTGAAACTCTCCAGGTACACTCACATCCATCACCCCAACATGAGTGGAAAACTAGCCTCAGGTGAATCAATCTATTGTCGCAACTGTCTGCCAATAGCTCACCCCGGACGAACGTAGATTATGCCTCCTGGAAGAAACTCCAGCAACTCTATGATTCAGAACACTCGAGTATCGTTCTCAAAGATCTCTTCGCCCAAGATCCGAATCGATTCAAAAAATTCAGCAAAGAATATGTCGCTCCAGACGATCCCTCCGTTTCCTTCCTTCTGGATTACTCAAAGAATCTCTTAACTGAACCCATCTTTAACACCCTCCTCGAGCTTGTTCGGGAAGCAGATGTCGAAACCTACCGTAATAAAATGTTCGCCGGAGAGCACATCAATACTTCTGAGGATCGTGCTGTCTTGCACGTCGCTCTTCGCAACTTTGACGAATTCAAGATCAGCGAGAGCGGTGTCGATGAAGTCACACCCGTGTTGAAGCACATTCAAGAGTTTTCAGAGTCGGTCAGGAATGGTTCATGGAAAGGATACACTGGAAAGACGATCAAGACTATCGTCAACATCGGTATCGGTGGATCAGACTTGGGGCCAGTCATGATAACGGAAGCTCTCAAAGCATACGCGAAACGAGACCTGACCCCGCTCTTTGTTTCGAACATCGATGGCACTCATCTGACCGAAACTTTGAGGCTCTGCGACCCCGAGACTACTCTGTTCATCATCGCCAGCAAGACATTCACGACTCAGGAGACCATTACTAACGCCGAGAGTGCGCGAGAATGGTTTTTGTCAACCGCGAAGGATAAGGCGCACGTAGCGAAACATTTTGTCGCCCTCAGTACTAACACAAAAGCTGTGACGGCATTCGGTATTGCGAAGGAGAACATGTTCCAGTTCTGGGACTGGGTCGGTGGCCGTTACTCACTGTGGAGCGCTATTGGACTGTCGATTGCTCTAGTTATCGGGTACGATAACTTTGAGAAACTTCTCAAAGGTGCACATGGCATGGACAAACACTTCTTGACGACACCTCTCGAGAGAAATTTGCCCGTCATTTTGGCTATCATCGGGATCTGGTACAATGATTTCTACGGATCCCAGACTCAGTTGCTTCTGCCCTACGATCAGTATCTCCACAAGTTTGCCGATTACTTCCAGCAGGGCGATATGGAATCTAATGGAAAATCTGTCACCAAGGGTGGGCAGAAAGTAAACTACCAGACCGGCGTACGCAATGTTTCATTCATGTTATAACATAAGTTGGCTAAGTTTCTTTCTTAGCCGATTATTTGGGGAGCCGCTGGAACAAATGGGCAGCATTCCTTCTATCAACTCGTGCACCAGGGTACAAAGATCATCCCAGCTGATTTTATTGCACCTGCGACTTCCTTGAACCCGATTCGTTCGTCGTTGCACCACCGTATCTTATTGAGCAACTTCTTTGCTCAACCAGAAGCTTTGGCTTTTGGAAAGACCGAGGAGGAAGTCAGGCAAGAATTGGGTCCCAACGCCAGTGAACCTCTTATCAAGAGTAAGGTCTTCCCTGGCAATCGCCCTAGCAACAGTATCATCTTCCCATTGTTGACTCCATCCACACTGGGTGCGTTGAAACCTCGGTAGTTAAGAAATATCCGCTAATTTTCAGTGAACAGGTGCATTGATCGCGCTCTACGAACATAAGATATTCGTCCAGGGAGTCATCTGGGGCATTAACTCCTTCGGTATGAACTCTGGATACATCATGATTTCAACCTGGGGAAACTAATTGATGTATTAGATCAAATGGGTGTCGAACTAGGCAAGGTCCTCGCGAAGACCATCCTAGCTCAACTCGAGAAACCTGAAGATGTAAAAGGGCATGACAGCTCGGTGAGTAGTATGGTTCGAGGCTGAAGTCACAAACGTGTTCTTATTTTGTAACTTCCTAGACTGCTGGCCTCATTCATTATTATCAGAAGAATAGAAAGGAGTAAGCGGGTTTGTGTTGATATTGCAAAGTAGATGTTGATCACAAAAGTTGTATGTATAGTAGTGTAGTGTTTCGAGCAAAGCAATGGAAGTTTAGACGCATGCTGACTTGTTTACCAGAGGACCACCTTGGAGAAGAAAGGTTAGAAATTTACAAATATGACCGTGAAGAGGTAGAAAAAAAATCAGAAGTGCACATTGAGTTTGGCTTTGTGCTGGACCATTCGTCAAAAGATTTACGCCTGGGGCGGCAACTGGTATCATCAGGTCGAAGTGCAGACAAAGACTTACCATTGGGATTACGGTGCGAGTAAAAGTTGAGTTGATGACAGTGGACGTTAAGAAAAAAGTCGAGTCGTCACCGCGTCACACCTTACAGTATGGTGTGACAAGCGTGAAGTTCGCGTGGCACTGTCCATTGACGACTCGGATGTTGAGCACTGCAGCATTACGGCGGTCATATTTCATCTGCGCATCTTGCAGAACTCGAGCCTTTGCTACAAAGGCTAACAAAGCACCGCAGAAATCCGCCCCTCCGTCGGGTGTCGCCAAAAATGTTGCAGTAGATGTTGCCCAAGGTTCGTTCATCTTTCTTCGTGTTATTGCATTTCTATTGAATAAATTCATCTCCTGCTAGTTGGGGGCTCGTCGTGTTCGGCAAACACAGTCCTTGTTGGCATGAATTATCTGAAAGGGCAAGAGCCTGTCTTGGCACTACCTGACGATGAATATCCTCCATGGTTATGGCATTTGCTGGAGCCTAAGGTCTTACCAGACGATGGTCCAGGTGGGAAAGCAGAGAAGCTCAGGCTGAGGAAGGAGAATCGGCAAAGAATACGGGATCAGAATTTACTCAAGACTCAATAGTTTGAGTTGATTACATGTGGTGTGGGTCATTAGATGGTAGGTATGTCTTCTCTGTTGTTTCTAATTCATTTATTTAACGATTGATGTGGTCTGTCTCAGACGCCAAAACCTATCGTGTCCGTAATAATATTAATATAAGTGTTGGACGCGTGCGTTGCGTGCGACATAGTCGAGTTATACAATAACGAAGCGATTTCACGTCAGTTGACGAAACGAGGGGGAGTTCAATACTGAATTTTCGTGTCTATTATGAGGCAACATCGAATAACTCTACGACAACTTTCTTTAATGATGAGACTCCTTGGCAATTTGAGGTGCATATGGATTGCGAGGGTCTTTGGCGTACTCCTCCGCTGTAAAGTCAAAATGATGAATGACAGAAGTTAGACGCAGAAATCTGAAGGGATACATACATCTGACACCCATATCCTGGATTTTATTGACAAGGTAGAAAGTGACGGTAGATGCTGCAAGGAAAGGCCAGAGAGGCCTAGCAACCTAGGAGTCAAAGTGAGAAATCCACCCGCACAGATTATTAGAAGAAAGTCATACGGGAGTGGGCCATTTACGAAGACCAAGGAAGCTCATGTTTGGATAGAGAGTGAACTGTGGTTGCTGGAAAGAACTTGGAAGTGAAAGTTTCGGGTAAAGCCGTAATCACTGTCCCCAGGCCGCTATGAGCAGCGACTGGTCTTATAATCTTCGTACAGGCGCTGCTCTCTCAGACGACGAATGTAGTGACACTCATAATGAATCGCCTCGGCATCCCCTTTCACAAGAAGCCGAATTCTTACGCCAAATAGATATCTCATCTCGTCAAGATGAGGCCCTTTACAAGCCCAATCCTTGGTCTATAGCTAAAGTCAACGCTGCCTCTCGTCCCAAACCTTCTAACCCACAAAAGCCGGCGAACTATCCTGTTCATGAAAAGGCCAGCCCGAAAGGCGCAATTATCGACGCTTTCAAGAAACATGCAGAAAAGCCTCACCAGCGACTCACTCAAAGCAACGCATCTCGGGCTATTGTACCGCCTCGTTCTCAGCCAACTATCACCAAAGGAAGCACTGCTCCGGTAGCTTGTTTATCTAGCCGGTTTCCCGCAAGGCTTCCAGTAACAACGAACACCGCATCTCAAGTTGCTCTTCCTACTCACTTGCCTGGCTCTGGTAGTTCTAGCTCACTCTGTCATGGAAGAGTACCAATGCTTAGGCTTGCTGATGAAGAAAATGCGCATATAGTCACCGACATTAATCCCTCTCAATGCTTGTCTTCAATGGCCTCTTCAGGTTTCATTTCTTCCCTTCAGAATGCACTACCCGTCGAGCCCTCTTCAGCTTTCAATGTATGCCACATAAATGCTCCTAGTGTTGAATTCTCGCCTTCTAGTGCTGCGCTGTCTCCTACTTCCAAATACACTGACTCAAATTGTCAGCCAGTCCTCACTGATCACGGCTCTCCTCATACATATTTTGCATACCAACCGTAGGTTCACATGATTATCCCATCCCCCAAGTTGACTCTGCCATCTCTAGTCCTCTGAATGAACGACACCTTTTTTCATCTTATCCCACCATGCAGGCATTTGAGGTGCCTGTGAACTCTATAGGACCACCTCGTCAAATGGCATCCGCTCGTGCGTCTATCGACCGCTTGTTCGGTCGTAGGTCACAGATTCCTGGTAGACAAGTGCTGTCCAGTCCTCCAGCGCCTTCATTTTATTCATCATATCAGCCCCATACATACAGGCAGACTCGATCAAGCCCAGAACCTGCACGCCAAGACGAGTCCTGTTCTGCTCAAATGCGACATATTATTGCTTCTCCCCAATCGAACCTTCTCAACCCTGTGTTTGCTCCTGCTCGTATATCTCCACGCATTGACCATCCTTACAGTTCCCGAAAAAGAAAAGTACCATATATATCTCCAAGGTCTTCGCCCTCCCGTCCCAGGCCACTGTCGCCGCTGCATCCACCCAACCCCAGAGTAAAGGCGAATCCCTTACCAATAAAAAGAGAAAACGATTGCGACCAAAAAATATCTTTCTCTCCTGATTCGGAATGGTCCACCCTCCGTCGTCATCAGAAGAGATCCGCGCGTACAGGGACAGGTGTAAAGACAACTGGCAAATTTAGGTTGCCACTGAATTTTGGAGGAAGAACCATGGAACCGACGGTCGCCGGGAACGTCGCAGGGAACAAAGTTCGAGTTGTGACCTACTTGCCTCCACCGAAAAAGACAAAGATCGACGCTATGAACACTGTCGCAGCTGCTTACGCGAAGAAACCAATCGCTTCTGATTTGGTCAATTTTGCTGGGGACGATGCTGAGCAACAACAAAGCCATGAATATTCTGGTAATGTTAATTTTGCACCCTTTATATACGGGCCTCTGCTCATCACCCTATAGACAATCGACAGCGAGCAACCGTTGGTCTCATTTCACCCCCTCCCTCAGACGATCTACCAGTAGCCTCCATTCAAACGCCCGCTGTGGTGTTTGACGTGGATGGCGTTGTCCAAAGATACAAGATGGTAAGACATGGTCTGCGAATGGTATGTGTTTCGTATCGCTCCGTGCTTGTTGGGTTCATTTGATTCGTAGTAGCGTAAGCAAACCTCCAATCAGTTGTGGGACGTTTTGGGATTGCAAAGCTGTGGTGTTGTGTATAGAGATCCGCATCCTGAAGCACCTCAAAGCCGCGAGGCGCCTGAAATTGCTATTGTTTCTTGGCCTTCAGATGCAATAGATCTTCGTAAATGTATTTGAGACTATGGACTGTATTGAACCGTGCTTTTACATGAAACGATCTATGATATCGACACAAATCGAGTAAAACAGGTGTATGAGGATGTGAGTTAATAATGAGCAGGTAGAAATAACATGAGGAGGAGATCGTAAAGCAAGGTGAGGTAGGATGGGTGTCGCGGGCGAAAATTGGCTAGAAAGGTCGAGGTGGCGCAAGACAAAACACATTGAACAAACCAAAAAAAAGACATCTTAATCATGAAAATGAAGCAAGGAGTGCAAGTGGATTAGATGTGTTCTTCAAACTTCAGGTTTTCGACAGCTTCTGCCTGCCCTTTGGGGAATCGACCGCACTACTAGGAACCCGATCCTCTTGATCGCCCTTCTTCTCGAAGGCCAACTTGCCCATTGGCGAGATCTTGTTCTCTTGTGTTTCATTCTGATCGTCACTATCGACATCAGAAGAAGGCGACAACGATCTTGCGCGCTTCTTCCGAGGCTGTTGTCGACGATGGGCACTGGGGAATAGTAATTTGGGTGGGCATGCAGCACTGGGAGAGAAATCAGGGTGCTCTGGCGGCAATAGTGAGTTGGACGGAGGTTTGTATTTATACAGAGGGTTGGCCATCTCTTGCTTCTGTCCTCGACTGAAGGTCGGGAATAAGATCGAAGAGATTAGAATTCATGAGCATCAGTTGAGCTGAAACATACTCACAAGACGTATGTCAGTGTGGGTCTCTCTTCTGCCGGACCCTTACGGCGAGGAGGAGTTTTCAACACGAAGGACGAGTCGCCGTCATCCAGGAATGGATTATTAGGCGAATCACGAATAGGCCAGTCCGTTTCGGCTCTACCTTTCCCTTTCGCCTTCCGGGTGGGACTAGCTGAGGGAATAGCGCTTTTTTTCACCTTCCGAGCTGGCTGGCGCCTGGACGGTGGGGGAGATACCAAACCGGTTTTCTGTGTACGGTAGACTCGCACTACTTCGGGTGACATAGAACGAGTCGGGGAAGGAGAGCGAGCTTGAACGGCTTGCTTCGGGCTTTTCTCATGAGTAGAAGTTCCCTGCCAAAAAGCCTCCTCCTCCCGTGTCTCATCTCCCTGGATCTTTCGCCTCTTGTTTGCAACAGGTCTACTGGCAACACTACCATCTGAGTCATCGTTCGAATCGACGGCCGATGATGCTCTGGATCGAGAACGCTTTCGCTTGGATATTGTCCTTGGAGGAGTTGGTAGAGAGGCAACTGAAACGGATGATGAAGAACGCTTGAGACGCTTGGACGCCGGAGGAGGAACGACTGGCTTGGAGTCAAGAACTGGACTGCTTGACATAACGAAAATAGTTGAAGAGGTAAGGAAGGAAGACTCAGTACAGGATGGCCCACAGCAACTGCACGGTCCACACACGCGGCAAACAATGCTTCGGCAGGTTCCGGCACGTGACTGCAAGACCATTTGTGGTCAGTTGGCTTTGAGCCGCTTCAAAGTTTCTGGGCAAAGGTTCTTTGTCTGTAGACGAGATGCTTTGATTGACAATGCAATCTTAATTCGAAAACATATTTTAGAGTGGTGCTAACATAAATCCAACATCTCATAGCCCGCCCACCGTCGATTCAAAACATGCCCTACTACAACACGCGTACTTCCGCTCCTCGCTACCAAGATGAAAACGTGATCGTCTCCCCGTCCGCTACCGGACTGGGCATACATATCCGCTGGCACCACAAGCCCAAGCCTATATCCATCCCATCAGCTGTGGT
Source organism: Sarcodon aspratus (assembly GCA_003313825.1). Taxonomy (NCBI): domain Eukaryota; kingdom Fungi; phylum Basidiomycota; class Agaricomycetes; order Thelephorales; family Thelephoraceae; genus Sarcodon; species Sarcodon aspratus. Next base: position 100,387 of record QLOR01000517.1, read on the forward strand.
CCAGCTTTCGCACCACGATAGCTCAGACTCTGAGGATTCATCGCCACCAGGTCCAATCACCCCGCAAGACAGCTTCAGTGACCCACAAGACAATGAAGTCGGATGCCCAAACAACTCCCAAAAGAACTCGATGTCTACATCGACCGTCAGAGAAGAAGAGATCGCCCGAGAAGGCCTGATGGCGCTTCGGACGGACAAAGCGCTCGCAGAGGAAAGCATGAAACATCATTGGGAAGAATATTCTGACGAAGAAATGCTGGAGGAGATGAACGAGACAGATGACCAGGGTAGTCGGTTGCCCAAAGGAATAAAGGGTTTGGGGCCTGAAGGAACGTTCCTCATTTCCGATAGATGGCACCCTCGACCCTCGGAACACGACCCAGCAACCACAGACCAGCTGCCATCGATCAATGAGGATGCAGAGGTTATGGATCTTGATCAAGATGATGCATCGACGTCGATTTCGCGCCCAGAATTCGTGCACGGTTCGAGTGGGGTTCGCGATTCTTCCAGAGTAGATGTAGTGTCGACTACTGTCTTTGGAGGACTCCCGGAGTTCGTAATGGGTGCATAAATTTCATAAATTTAGTGACCTGTTTCATATGACTTTTTTTTTTCTTCTTGGAGAGATATGCCGGTTTTAGTTAATGATACCTGTTTGTTCTTATGCGTCGCTAAGCGTACTTCTTGTCTATACACTAATGATACACACCTTATCCTTTGAACCATGATTATGGCTTTGGATGCTGCTCAATGCTCGATAATGCTCGTATTGCACATCCAACACGTTTGGTTTTACAGTGTGGCGACACCGCAATATCTTTGCATTTGATTACCGAAGACCGAAGAGCAAGGAATGAGGATTAGTCGAGCAGTTAGTCACTGGAATAAGTTAATCATGGAATCGTGCGTGACGGAGTGTGTGACGGATAGTAGCCGTGATCGGTCACTTTTTATTTATTTTGAATCTGGTTCTTAAGCCACTGTGTACTGCACAGTATCGACTTCAATGGACACTCAGAGTGGCAGTTGCGCAATGATACAAGTACAGCACCTGGCAGCGCTGGAATGGACATATGCAACAACAGGTAGATTACTATAAATCGTAATCAAAAGAAAACAAGACGCTCGCAACGCCAGCGTACCGAAGACCCTGATTGGTCTCACTGCGGCCAGTGACCTTCGTTCTATTGTACTGTACTTCAAGGTACTATGTGCACTCTCTTGTCTAAATCATACATCTGATCAACGCTAGCTCTCAGGTTACTGTCATTCTGATGCGTTGTGCAAGAGGCTACATATTCGACAGGCGAAAAACGCTGCTCGTTGAGGCAGGGAACATAAAAGACCTCAGTCGATGCTGGCATTCCTTCCGTTGTAGCGCGACTAGATTCATCCGCGGAGATTTATATCGCAATGGATCTATGGACTCCTGACGGAAAGCGTCATTTGGCACGGTGGGTGAAGCAATTTATCCGAAATACATATTGACGGAAACTTTTCTTTGCTTTAATCTCATCATAGGGCGGATCATACAAGCATCTTCCCAAGGGTTATTGCCTTGCAAGCAAAGTTTCTCACTCCGAGTCCCGGCGACTCCTGACACTGAGAGACGAAGGCCCCCTCTGCGACTTTCCCCGATCATCCCGAGACTCTTCAAATCGGCCTCACCCCCTCAATATGCTACCTTGTTCTATTCGCATCACGAACTATCCCTTGCCAACCCTTTCAAAGACTAAATGCGCTGAACTACTATTCGACGCTTCGCTAGCGGAGTTTCAACTCGTAATAGACTGGAAGGATAGCTTCTCTTCAGACATTGAAGTCATTGAATGCCTTACCTCCACGCTTATTTCATTGGTTCCGACAGATTTTATTTGCGTATGTGAATACAAGATAGCTTTGGAAGAATGATGATGTCAGCTAGGCAACACTTCCGTGTCATCTGCGATGTCATGGGTACTCAATACTTATATTAATAGGACGTCCTTGGACATCTGTCTTCTTTCCTTATTTTTGGCCCACTTTCAAACTGGCGTCCAACTCCTTTCGCAGGTCCACGCAGACCTTTTGACACAAGCAATCAAGCAGGATCACAAAGATGTACTTGAAACGTTATTGTAACCATGGTTCCATTTATTCATGATCATATAGATGTATAGCTATCACGACAATTATCTTGCGGCAAGAAATCCAGATGCAGAAAGTCGCTGGGCTCGCCAATTCACCTGAGAGGTTGCTCGACATGCCGTCGGAGAAGAAATCATCGTCTACCCCCTCCTACAGAAGTACATGGGAGCAGAAGGCGCTAGGCTTACCGACAAGGATAAAGCAGATCACCAGGTAGGTATATGCGCCTCTATTACGATCCAAGCATTTACCGATGTCATAGGCTAGAGTTGGAGTCCCTTTAGCCTGGCACTTAGTCATACGACGACAAGTTACAGCAGGTTTTTGACCATTTGAGGCCCCATAGCGAGTCAGAGGAAAGAGAGTAACTCCCTCTGCTTGAAGACAAGCTTGGCGAAACCAAAGCAAGAAGAGGCTGCGAGGTTCAGCAAGACCAAACACTTCGTTCCCACAAGGTTCGAAGTTATGTTACTCATTACGCATCACGAATTCACCTTTTCGTTTGTTTCTGCCACAGGTCACATCCATCGGCACCAAACAAGCCTCCCTTCGAGACCATTGTAGGATTCTTGACCGCGCCGTTGATAGATCGAAGGGCTGTTTTGCGGCGTTCCCCACGGAAGAAATGAAAGAGGAGGCCGAACGCTGATATACCGGTAGCTTATGAAGACCTGCACGATATGTGTTTGATACGCGAGTAAGCAACGATTTTTGATCGTGATTCAGATGCAGTGGGCGTTTGTTGGTTTCTGTGTGCAAATTGAGCCTATCAACATTCGGCGGTATCTTTTGATACACGTCTATTCTGCACTTCTAGATTACAGACGTCTCTTGTTGCTTCTTTGTTCACTAAACCCGATATCTCACGCGTTTGCTCGCCTCGCGTTAATGATCTTGACAAATTCTGGCTTGAGTGAAGCACCACCGACGAGGAATCCATCAACATCGGGCTGTTTGGCTGGTTTACAAACCATCAATACATGTGATTTAGTAAACAGATGAAGAGTAAATCTACCTAATTCCACGCAATTTGCGGCAGTAACACTACCACCGTATATGATCCTTGTGCTTTCAGCTACAGCGGGAGAAACCGCTTTGGAGAGGAAGGATCGGATATCCAAGTGGGCTTGTTGGGCCTGAGCAGACGTAGCAACCTTTCCGGTACCAATGGCCCACACAGGTTCGTAGGCTATAACGATTTTGCTATCATGCAGATAATCGGATCCATCAGTTAGGTTTCTTTTTCTTTTGGGTGAATAAATTGGGTGAGAGGTTACCTCCAATCAGATACCCCGATCAGCTTAACGACCGCCTGGAGTTGCGCTTGGACAACCTCGGCAGTCTGACCAGCTTCGCGCTGTTCCAAAGTTTCACCGACACAGAGGATGACAGAGAGGCCTGCGGTTATCGCAGCGCGAGTCTTCTGGGCAACAAGCTCCGATGTCTCCCCAAACAATGTACGGCGCTCGGAGTGACCTAGGAGATTTGGAATGCGTCAGCGAAAGATTGGCGATCAACCAATTTAATTACCAAGGATAACATAAGGAATCCCAGCATCCACGAGTTGAGAAGGGCTGATGTCGGAGGCATGAGTTGTTGAAAGCGAAGGGAAAATGCATTTTGCAGACCTTATCTCCCCGGTAAAAGCACCGGATTCCTTGATATAAGCATTTTGTGCGGAAACTTTGACGTCTTTTCTGATACTGTCCAACACTGGGATCAAATAGAGAGATGGGGGGGAGATGACAACCTCTACACAAGGTTCGTGTCACTTCTGATTGAGCGATTGGATCGAGTCTGTGTAGGGGGTATACCTGTTGATGGATCGATATCGGCGTCGTTGAGGGTCTTTACCAGGGTCTTTTTCTGATCTCGGGTGGACGGATTCATTTTGAAGTTTCCACCGACGAAGAATTGACGAGCCATGGCTATCGAACGTTTGTTGTGGATGAGTGGTTGGGAGTGTAAGGACCTAAGACGCGCTTGGGGTTTAAGGAGTTTGATGCTTAGGCTTGAATGATGCTCAAACCGGGCAGCTGCCCTTGGTCGCTAATTTTCAGGGGGAATATGTCCATTCGGGGATTTTCGGACAACAGAAAATTTCTGACTGTAAAAGTATTATTGGTCTGCGCTGTGCAGGAGCCTTGAGTATCATCTAGGATGTATAATGTTTGGCACTGGTGTCGAGACAAACAAACTACGCGTGATGGTCCGTGCGCGCGCGCGCGAGGTATATAAACGGGACGCAGCGACCTGAACACCTCATACTTACCTTGAGGGCGTGATCCCCTTCATCTACTGGGGTCACGGGCAGCAGGGACCTTCCATAGCACGGCGACCTTGTCCTCAGCGGGTAACTGTGGTTTGTATGGGCTCCGGTTCATGCATCCTCTCAATATTTCCCTGTCCTCTTTCGGCCCTCGGGCTGGGGAGGCCACCTTTTTTTGAGGGTCCTCTGCGCTAACCCTAAATTAATTCCTATACTAAATTATATAATATAGCAATGTTTTTACTAAAACGGGATATCTTAAATACAAAAAGAATCGAAATTCAATAATATGGTCTTAAATATTTGTTGCTTTTTGACAGCAGACACTGGTTCTGGTTTGGACTGACTCTCAGGCTTTTGAACAAATACGCGCTTGTTTCTTCTGGCAGAGGACGTCGAGTCATTGAAGTCCACGATCGAGTCACAGTTCAGATTTCCACGATTGGAAAAATCGAATGCGATTATCTCTATCTTCTACTTTGTATAAACATTATTCCCTCTGTAACTCGCGCATCGCAATCCGCAGATATTCGTCCAGTATGGCCGCAGTAAACAAAACAGCTCATCCGTTCGATAAGCCCCGTCTTGAGGCCCTTTTAAACAGACGATTCTTTTATGCACCGGCTTTTGAGATTTACGGAGGTAGCGTTTATTTTACCTCTGTACGCGACCCATGTTGCTCATTAGCTATGTGATTCTGCAGGAGTTGCTGGCTTGTATGATTACGGTCCTCCTGGCTCTTCCCTTCAAGCAAACATCATCGCGGAATGGAGGAAGCACTTCATCATCGAAGACCATATGCTAGAATTGGACACTACTATAATGACTCCGGCTCCGGTTTTCGAAACGTCTGGCCATGTTGCGAGATTTGCTGATTGGATGGTGAGGGACTCGAAGACTGGCGACGTGCTCCGTGCAGATCATCTGGTGAAAACCGTTCTGGAAGCTCGGATAGCTGGTGATCAGGAAGCGAGAGGTTTGGCTGCAGAGCCGGTGCAGGTTGATGCCAAAATGAAGAAGAAAAAGGACAAGGCAAAGGAGAAAAACGCACCTGTTCAATTGCCCGATGAGGTGGTTCGGGAGTACGAACGTACTCTGGCGAAGGTACGTCCTAATTTCACACAGCTTGCTGGTTGACTTACGATGATTGGAACAGCTTGACGATTTTTCTGGACCTGAGCTCGGCGAACTATGTAGAAAGTTTGCAATTAAAAACCCAGATACCGGTAATGAGGTAACAGAGCCTCAGCAATTCAATTTGATGTTCGCTAGTAGCATCGGTCCTACTGGACAACACCCTGGGTACGTCGAAGACATAGGATTGGATTTTAAAGTCTAACGAATAGTCAGATATCTTCGTCCGGAAACAGCCCAAGGCCACTTTTTGAACTTCTCTCGTTTGCTAGAGTTTAACAACGGCAGAATACCATTTGCGTCAGCGCAAATCGGCCGTTCGTTCCGTAACGAAATTTCTCCTCGAGCTGGACTCCTCCGTGTCCGCGAATTCACAATGGCGGAGATCGAACATTACGTTGATCCTTCCGACAAAAGCCACGCACATTTCAAGGAAGTTAGAGACGTTGAGCTTACACTCTTAAACCGACACGTTCAATCCGCTGGGAACACTACCACCACCAAAATGACGATTGGCGCAGCTGTTGACGAGGGCATTGTTGCCAACGAAACCCTCGGTTACTTCATTGCTCGGATCTATCTCTTTTTGGTCAAGATAGGTATCAATCCTGGTAGACTGCGATTCAGACAACACATGGCAAATGAGATGGCTCATTATGCGACGGACTGTTGGGACGCCGAGATCCACAATTCTACCGGGTGGACGGAATGCGTTGGTTGCGCCGATCGGGCGGCTTATGACCTTTCTGTACATACAAAAAGGACCGGACATCCGCTTGTGGTAAGACAGGCTTTGAAAGAACCGATCGTAACGGAGAAGGAGTCAGCAGAATTCAACAAGAAAGTGTTGGGGAAAACGTTTGGTAAAGACTCGGCGGCCGTCATTCAGGCTGTGAGCGACATGGATGAAGGGCAGCTCATAAAACTGAAAGGAGAGTTGGCTCAAGGGTACGCGTTCGTAATGTTCTCACATGACACTCATCGTCATAATCTTGCCGCAGGACCGCTGTTGTGTCAATTTCAGATGGCAGGGAGCTGTCATTAACTCCTGACATGCTGACCATCGAACGTAAAGTGTTTAAGCAATCAGGTAGGTTTCAATTTGCCTTTGTTCTATCAAGAGTAATTTCTGAACACGTTGAAAGTCCGAGAGTTTATTCCTAATGTCATCGAACCATCGTTCGGTCTGGGCCGTATACTTTACACTTTGCTGGAGCATAGCTTCTGGGCCAGAGCAGAAGACGTGGAACGTGGGGTAGGTTCCTGTCTCATCACCCCTTCATATCAATCATCGAGCGTTGCGCTAGGTCTTGTCATTACCGCCCGTTGTAGCGCCGACAAAAGTACTTATCGTGCCACTAAGCGCAAGGGAAGAGTTTGATCCTCTTGTACGAGAAGTTTGTAAGCCACGTCTTGCCACATGCATGTTCTCGTGCTTTTTTTTTTTGACGGCGTCGGATACGGGCAGCATCAAAATTCCGCAAAGCGAGTGTTTTCGCGCGCGTGGATGACTCCAACACATCAATCGGGAAACGCTATGCTAGGAATGACGAATTAGGCACACCGTTTGGGGTTACCTTAGATTTTGCTTGTAAGTTCCGATCACCCGTTTGTGCACATCCGATTTTCATTCATATATAACACACAGCCATACAAAACAAGACTATGACACTACGGTACGTCTCGTTGGACCAATCCGATCGGTTTATCACACAACTAATGTTATTTCTCGGCACTTTTCAATTCGGGTTTATAGGGAACGAGACACGATGACGCAACTAATTGGATCTATAGACGATGTTATCAACATTGTTACAGAGCTCGTGCAGGGTAATATCGATTGGGCAGAGGCGTGCCGGAGATTGCCCGCATATGATGGCGTCCAGGCTGTAGATTGAACGCCCATAATTATGTACTGTAAGCGCGTTGAGGGGCTAAGATATGGTTGTTCGCCAGCCCTGATAAGCAACGGAAAGCTCCTGGGGAATTACGAGCGGATAATACATCTACAAATATATCTTGCGCATTTGATGAGGGGTAGCAGGACTTGATCAATGGATATAATAGCGTTAGTTCGGTCGCTTTTGATCCAGTCGCGGTGGACTTCGAGTGGCATGTGGCCGGACGCTGAGAACTGACAGGACAGGTGGGCTACCCTGGCAGCCATCATGGCATCTTCCGTGGTAGTCAAACCGGACAAGTTTAGGAGACCGGAGTAGAAAGTGTGGGGATGCCGAATCAGCAAAGATATCTGGTGCAAAAGGCCGTAAAGGGGAAGAAAACGTGGAAGTATTGTGGATTCGGACTAGAAAAGAAGGTTTCCATTCGTGGTCGATTGTACCCACTAAGAGGACAAGCCGAGAGACGCCTGAGACTGAATAGCGACTGGCTGACGACAATCCGATGGTGCACGGCAACAATATTGAAACCATATGCATGGTAGCCAGGCACGTTTGGGACAGTATGAAGCGCTCAAATCACTGGAGTCACGGGCTCAAGTCTAGGATGAGGCCATGGGCGGATAGAGAGGGACAAGTTATCGTCACACCCCAGACATGGAAGAGAGGCCGGATCAGGGACAAGTCCGCATCATGTGAAAGAGGAGAAGAGCGCGAGGAGGGGATGACGTGAATGGCGTAAAGGACGCAGCAGAAGAAGAGAACAAGTCGGTGATTTCATTTTAGGAGGGGAGGTTGAGGAGAGCGGTGTGTATTTCGCGCAAGATCCGAAGATCAGACATAGAGAAAGGTAATCTGTCTGGGTCGAGGAGGACGAGAGGTAATTTCCGGAAATGGTAGGAAGAGGTGTAGGAGGACTGAGCGGGAGTGGACGTAAGGAAAGCTCCCAGAGATTCGCCGCGATGTGTGGATGATGGTCATTATCAGAGGCGATCCGCGGACGCAGTCAAGGCTGATGCTGCCTGGCGAGAGCATATGTATCGTTGCTACACTGGCGATAAGACGAACTGCACGCATGCAAGAGCCCGCATTATGTATAACGATACAAACCGAGCTATGTGAATTCTGCCTTGAGGACGCATTCATAAATTGGGAAACGGTCTCTGATCTGAGGGGCCTCTTATTCCGGCAGACGCAAACGCGAACTGTTTTGCGGCAAACGAAAGTGTTACAACACACGGAGCGGGAACTGCCGTGGCCCTCATTTTGGGTTCGGCCATCCGAGCGGTATATGAAGGCTCGTTATTTTACGCATGCCTCTCCTTGTTTTACCTTCTCTCCTTTGTCCGTCTGTCTCTTTGGGTTCGCTCGTCGTCTCTCTGTATTTCTCCCCGAGGTCCTTCTCTCTTCTCTCCCACACCCTCTGCTATCCTCCTCGTCCAAATGTCGACCCGCTCTCATGCCATGGACGCGTCAAAAAATGCCACTAGCTTGCGCAAAGAGCAGCTTATGGCTTTGCCCAGCGTATCCTGTTCGCTGTCATCTCTGCCCCAGGCAAGATCGCTCGACCATGTATGCCTGCATCCATCCTCCATGTCTGCACAACACGCTGCCGATAGCGAAGCAAAGGTATTTCGGTCCTTATATGCTCATGTATATGCGTCTTTACTCATCATGGTTTGGCACTATGCGTGTAGTTGCGAAAAGTTCTTTCAAAATCGGCGTCATCACATGCGGGCCCTTCCTTTGTCGTCACGCCACCCCCAAACCCCCCTGCATCACCTTCGCCGCAGCTTACTATGAAGGTATGTCCCATTGCTTTGTTTTCAACTCGGCCTTTGCGATAACACGTGTGTGTTTTAGCTCAAGTCAAAATGATCGACCTGGAACTAGGCCCTTCCTGTTTCTGTCCATATAGATTTTGTCGCCTCCAATTCGTTCTATCAGCATTCTGGGGACTTTGTAGACCTTGGTCTTGGCTTCCTTCGTGCTACCAGGGCTCTAATTCGAGATCTAAATTTGCAACCTCGTTCTCGTTTTGTTATATCGCTTTGCTTTTATTCTCATATTCGTTACCATAGACTTGACTCTATATATCATCACACGCATTCCATCTGTTTCATTAGCCTGCTATATCATTCTCCATCCTCCCTCCTCATCCTCCCCATTCCTCCCCCCTCCGTCTGTTTTACTGCATATATCCTAATTATCCTCATACCATAGTTTCGCGTATACGTTTTACACGAGTACCACGTCTCAGTTCAGGCTAACTGATCGATTTGACAGTAGTGAGGGTTGCATGCAATCTATTGATGTATATTCAGACCCACGCAGAGCGTCGCCGGAAGATGATTATTTTCCGACAAAAATACTCGAGACGTGTCTCATCGTCTGACCCTGTGGTGGCCGTGATCGGAAGCTATTTGGATTTTTGAACACTTTTTCTAAAACATCACGGGAAGGGGAAGGGCGATGCGAGAATATCCCACCCTGAGCCCAATCTTGGATGTCTATTGCTCGTTCATCAGTCCGGTTCGGAGGGCGTTTATCGGTAGAAAAAAAGCTATCAGAAGCAGCCTCGTTGCCAGTATAGCTTTCCTTATGGATCCGCCGCTTCTTATCAAACCCCTTGGGAGGCCTGGGCTCGAGACTCCTGGCTGGTGTCGGGTATTATAAGATAGAGTTCCCAGCAGGATTCACCTTTACTAGCGAACGGCCTCGGCTGTGACTCATCCTGAGGCTGATGATCGAAAAACACCCCTCCTCGTCCACAAACCCTGAGGCGATCCAAACGGTATATGATTTATTCATGGCGTGTTCAGGATTCTCGTTATCGTCGAAATGGACCTGGCGGCCCCACCTTGTTGTATGCTGATGGGCACGGCTCGTTCCAGTGAGTTGTATGTATACAGTTATCTTGATGCCCGGATCTCTGACTTGTCGTACACACTTTGTCTGATCGTCGAACACGACCCGCAGCCTTTTTCAATTACACGTAAGTGAAAGACGCTCCATTGCGGTAGGCAAAATGATTTTTACGAGTCTTGAAACTTTGATTTGTTCCCTTGTCTGGTTTTTTACTCTCAATCTCAATCATTGATGTCGATGCAGGTGCCACCACGGCTCGGGATCTATCTTATCGACGTCTCTACCCACTATCGTATGCAATTCAGATCGTCGTCGTCGTAGCTCTCTCTCTCTTTCTCCCCTCCTTTCCATGCGGCACTGCCTTTTTGTGTTCGGAGTTTTCGGCCAGGACCCGGCTCACGATCAGGGTGAGCACGAGTTCTAAAGTCGTGGTGATCTTTGATATTACAGCCCTTGACAAACATTATATATATGTACTCTTCGATTCCAAACTACTTGTTGTCTCAACGTATACGACGTCAGTTTACGTTCTTTGTCTCTCTGTCCTGTTTCTTCCTCTCCCTCTCTCTCGCTTGTTCCTTACCGGACTTTCATCTTATCAAACTGACGTTACACCGGCGTGGTTATCTTTTGCAATCCGTTATCTCTCTAGACCATACAGCACTCTGTGAATTGTCGGAATTCCGTCTTCCTCCTCACAATCTATTCTCAGGCCCCTCAGTCATGACGGGTCCCACATCCACTTTTCGGACCTTTCTATTCCATTGACACTATCAAGCCAGAATTCTCAGTACATTTGAGCATATGGGCCCGTCCGACAAGCGAAGCGTGTGTACTAACTCCTGTCAAACAGGTCTTGGATGTTCCCGGATTTCATTCTCACATTTCTCGCATCAGTGTGGTCCTCAAGGACCCATATCTTTTGCATGACGACATCGATATCTCCCGGGCGGGACAGAATGACAGCATCGGTCAGACGATGTCATCAGGTCGTTCAACGGGCCTGTTTGACAAGCCCATATCAACACACCGGCGTTTGATGTGTGTGTGTGCGAGCGCTGAGGGAACATCCCATCTCGCTTGTCTTCATGTTTACGCCGGGATGTTATCCTGTCATGTACGAGAGAACGCAGGTATAAACAACTTGTACAGTTTTGGTTTCTTGGGACTTACAACCTTCCGGTCCCGACATCGCGAAGCATGCATCGCAATTCGAAGTATGTATGTACTACCAGGGTCGCACGAGCTTCCATATCGTTCCACTCAAAAACGTCCAATACTTTCATGAAAATCATCTCCCCATACAATCCCCTTGCCACGTGACTTGGGGGACAATCAATCAATGTACCTGTCGCTTCTTGGGAGGGTTTGTGGACCCCACATGCACGGGCTTCTTTCCGACCACCTTCTCTTGTATAACGGAACCAGCCACGCAATCTTGTGATAGGCTTTAACCCTATAATGAATATCTCGCCTTCCTCATCTTCCATCAGCAGCAAGGGGCCCCATAACACGGCTCGTGCCTCTCTCACTCTGTGTCGCTCTCACCTTTCTCGTCTCATAATTCCGGGCGGACTGTGGTTTCGGACGCAACCGTACGACACACATCTGATTTATTGATTACCGAGGAGTGCAACCTTTTTTACATCACACTGGTGTTCTACATGGGACGCAACACCACATTCATTCCCTCGGGTCGCAACAGTTGCTCAGCCTCCGCATAGCGCATATAGGCTTGTGGTTTTTTCTTTCCGTTCGCCGGGTTCCGTTAATCTCCTAGGCAGGCACGTTGTTATATGTTGTGTGATCTTTATAGTGAGGGACGATCAAACACACTGTGACTTCATGATCTGATCCCGGGGCTATACGAGCCCAGCGGCAATACTCCATAAGAAAGCCTATATCCGCCTCTACATTTTCTCATGCACCACTACGCATCTGATTTTTTGTCCGGTCGCGCCCCATGAGTAGATCTTATTCTTCCTGTGGTTTCGCTGGTTCCCCCAATACGTTCCCTTGTCCCACGGCGTTTTCTTCTTACTCTCTGTCGGGACAATCTCGGGAACATGTATCGGTTTAGATATGATACGGACTTATATTATGCCTACTATTATACATGATAATAATGACTGTGATACAAAGCAAAATCACCCAATGCGATATTACACTACCTCTTCGTTCTTACTCTTCCCAGACGACAGCACCAGCAACCACGCACAACATCCATTACATCTGCCTGTATATCAGCTGACATGCCAGTCTGTCGCGCTTCGAGGAAAAAAAAATTACACCTCCAGCAAGTCTGAACCAAACTTGCTCAGCCCAACGATGTTAAACCTATCCTTGTACTGTCCATCTCCAAACTCCCTCTTCCATGACTTACTAAGCCCGCCTTCCCATGCATACAATTCGACTCGCCATCCCTTCTTCAATGCCGTCCTCACACACCCTAAAAAACCTTCTTCATTGAACTGTCCGACATTACCGTCGCCTGTCGCCAAGACAATCGTCGCATTTGGGGGTGGAATATCGACGTCCGCAATCGCTTGATGCAACTTAAGTTGTAAGAGTTCGTCAACGCCCTGTTCTCGATATTTAATGCGTGGGGTAGTCGTCGTAACAGACGAGGGATTTTGTCCGTTGAAACTTGAGGTGGTGGTCAATCCATTAGTCGAAGCGCTATAGCCGGCACCAGGATCAGAT
>QLOR01000519.1:0-20837 GCA_003313825.1 Sarcodon aspratus
GATGTCTTGTGACAGCCGAGTGATACAGTGATGGCCCCTGTTATATGCAGAAGCCTATTACTGGTGGTAGATAGTGCGGTCAAGTTCAATATCTAGACGCGCAAATCTTGGTAAGTGGTGGCAATCGAGGATACCCAATTGATCTTGTTGCAATCACATGTTTCAACAAGGTGTACTAGTAGATGTTTATCGTTGTCGTTTCGATTGCAAGTTGGTAGTTTGGATGCTATGATGAGATGGTTGGGATGTAGCAAGAATATAATCAGGGAGTCCAGTTGACATCTCGTGAATCGCCGACCAGTTCGTCATGGGCTGTTTCGATCTCCTTCGGAGTGGGGGTATCAAATGAACAAAGTTCGTGTTGCATGCACACCACTGTCACTAGGGCAGGCTCGGTGAAAAGACAAAGGACGATTACAAGTAGATGGCCGAATATCTAGATGACGGAAAGATCATGTGCTTGGCAAACGCAAACCTGAACGTCCGAAACAAGGGACCACGTGACTCACGACGGATGCAGGAAATGCATTAAATTACGTCATCCTGAGACGGTCCCTGACCTGCCACCTTGAACTCGCTCGAATTCGACTCAAGCCAAGTCGTATTGCGATTGACGTTGTGCGCCGGTTTCTTCTTCTGCCGCGTGCTTGATGCGAATGGAAACTCTATCCTCTTGGGGAACTCTCTTGAGACGCCGAGCTTGTGCCGCTATCATTTAAACAGGCGGTAGCCTCATCAGGCTCAAGCGATTTCCTAGTCGGAGATCAGTCAAGAGACTCGTTTATTTAAGAAGGATGTTTTTCCGCAGTTGGCTAGCAATTAATTTTCTGCCAACAAAGTTTTTTTGTCTCCGATTCACCCCCTCGCATTGACGGCAATGTCGACGAAAGAACCTGCTGTGTTGATCGTACGTGTTTGGTCGTAGATTATAAACGGGTCAAGGACTGTGCTGATGTTCGTTGTCGTCTTCTCCACAGGTGGGGGCAGGACCGTGCGGGCTCGTTCTCGCTCTCACCCTCTTACAGAATTGCGTGCCTGTTCGCATTATTGATAAATTGGCCACCACGGCCGTTGGCCAGAGAGCATCGGGCATAACGGTCAGTGCACGGCCCTCGTTTCGGATTTTTATATACACCTTTGGGCCTTCTTTCAGCCTCGCTCGATGGAGCTTTACAGATCTCTTGGTGTCCTTCCGGATTTACTCAGAGTACATATCTCTGTTCCTCACATCAGAACATGCGAGCTTGGAAAAGGAGTGGACAAGGTTATTTCGATCTTAGACACTTCCCCGTACATCTCTCCAACTCCGGACTGTCCGTATGTGAGTTCTTTTGATTGCTGTTGATCCTCGGCATTAATGCTTATATATGTTTGAAGCTCAATCCGATTCTTGTGGGTCAGGGCAGAGCAATGACTATCCTGAGCGAGCATCTGAACAAGTATGGGTGCAAAGTCGAGTACAGCACGGAGTTGAAGACTATTGAACAATACGATGACCATGTCGTTGCACACCTGGTCAACACTAGGAACGGAACAGAAATCAAAGAGGATGTGAGAGTAAGCTATCTTGTAGGCGCTGATGGTAGCCATGGCGAGTTCATATGATGGCGTTACTATTTGACGTTTGTTAACGTTTTTTCTAGGTGTCGTAAGGAAGCAGCTAGGTTTGTCGTTTTCGGGAGAGACTCGCCATGGAGAGCATTGGGTCCTCGCAGACGTGCGGCTCAAGGGAATTGATAATGCCGTACGCATGTTCGATTTCGTTCTTGGGCCCCCAAGTATCTCACCAACCTATGCCCAGTTTTGGAATTTGTGGGGTGATTTTCACAAGGGATTGTAAGCAAACTTCACACTCTCTTAAACATATATGCGTGTGTGTTTGACTGCGACCTAGATTAATGATCCGACCAACTGAAAGACATGCCAACGATGAATTTTGGGTGTCTGTCGCGGGGCACAATATCGACTGGCCCACGCTATCAACACAACCTGAGGAATTTGCCAGGCTCGCTCGGGGACTGAGTGGCATGGAGTCATTGGACTTTCGAGAGTTTCTCACACTCAACTACTACCGGTACGTCAACCATGGAAACTTTTTTGGTCGATTTTCTTCCAAACACATCATTAGGATAAATATTCGCATGGCAGAAAGGTTTGGACATGGGAGAGTTTTTATTGCTGGAGGCCGGTTCTTCTTTTTTCCAATCGGTCTTACAATACGCTAATAATATTTTCCAGACGCTGCCCATATACATAGCTTTACCGGCGGACAGGCAAGATGCTAAGCAATTCGTCATTGCCCAGCACCTCTCTCATAACTTATTCTCAACAGGGTATGAACTCCAGCATTCAGGACGCCTTCAATCTCGGGTGGAAACTCGCTCTGGCTGTGAAATCCAAAGCGTCCGCCCACCTGCTAGAAAGTTATACATCTGAGCGAATTCCTGTCATCGTCAACCTCCTGCAGAAAACGACGGAGCTCTTGAACAAGGCTGTCTCCCGAAACCCCGAAGAAAAGACAGGAGATGATTCGAGTTGGCGACGTGGTCCCGACCTTAATCAGCTGAATATTAATTATCGAGGAAGCTCTGTTGTGTTTGACGAGTTGGATCCACCGCAGTTGGATAAGATCGAGTCTCGGGTGAGGGCTGGGGATCGAGCTCCTAATGCACCTGGAATTATCCCGTTGGTGGCTGGTCTGAAACCTGGCTCCTCCGAGTTGTTCGATATCTTCAGTCCTTCACGACACACTGCTCTTATTTTCCCCTTGGGTGACGAAGATATCACACTTTATGTTTCTGCTCTCCGGGAGTACCCTGCTGGCACTGTGTTTACCGTCGTGATAATGCCGAAAGGGTACCCCAAACGAGATGAAAAGTCAGAGTCTGGACTAGTTGTGGTGTTGGATAATCATGAATATTGCTGGACTACGTATCCGACGGCAGAGGATGCGAAAGTTGTGATCGTTCGTCCGGATGGGTGTGTGGGGGCAATAGCACGGAGTGTGAAAGGGGTAGAAAGGTACAGGGCGTTGGTGTTTGATACTAATGCGCACCCTCCATTGTAGGTCAGTGGTTTTAATAGCAGTAGCAGTAGCAGTAGCATTCGTTTATTAATTCCTACCTGTATGCATATTATAATTCGCGTAACCGATTTCCTGGTACTGTATAATCAAAACATGTCGGCCTTGGCGATCTTCAAGCGATATACCACGTCTTTATTAAGATTTAAAAAAAAATTACTCTCCATTCTCCGCAAGATAGACACATAATATACATCACCTAGTAGTATTCGTAAACACAGCACAGTATCCCATTCGTAGTCATCGTAAGTTGTTAAGTCTTTGAAACTTACAAGATTGAATGACGCTGTGGCGTGGTGAGCTGATAGGCACTGGTAGGGTTGAATATCTATACGGGATGGCAGTGTGTAAAATGTAGAAGGGGATGGTATGCTGCAGTCCATGCACTGTTGCAAAAGGGGTATACGTTCACGGCGTGCTGTACATATACTGTAGTATGGGAGAGCTGCTTGGTATCCAGCTTCGAACAAGTTGACGCTCAGCGCTCAACGATGAACCGCGGGGTTGCATAATGATGCTTTTTGTGTCTTTCTTGACACACGAGTCGGATCCTGATGATGGAATCGAGAATGTTTCCGTGATAATTGAACGACTCGGCGTTGGACGGAAGCAGCAGCAGTAGGAATGGAGGTAAGGGTTGTTTAGTTAGATGACCATACCACCATCGACGACGTTGTCTACAAAGAGTAGAAATTGTGAGAATGGCAACCGTTAACGGACTTCCCTTGGATGCTCCGAGCTTATGCCGCTACTACTACTAATCTGTTAAATGCTTGTCAATAAATAATAATAATTTTTCAGCGATGTGCCGGTCGGCGACACTTCACCACAGTCGTGCACACAAAGTCGATGTCCTCTGACAGCCTCACTTACGTTGGGGAGGGAGAGCTGTTGTACATGGAGGAGAGAGAATATCGTGTCATCCGAAGGGATCGATATGTTCGGCACTGCGGGAACGCCTGCCTTACATATTTGGTTCAAGGTTGTGTCGTTCTCCAAGTCGTCGAATAGTTGGAATAGTTGGCGAATAGTCACAAGTCGGTGACCGTGACTTTCGCACAATTCGAGTCAAGAGCAGGACTATACTGGGTGGTAGCCTATCATGGCACCAGTCATGCCTCGAATTGAATAAGAGACCCATCTGTTTACGGCTAATGACTGCAAAATTGTAGACTGCTTTCGAAAAAAGTTCAGATGATCCGGGGTGGTGGCACCTTCTAATTTAGGATAGCGATACAATCATCCCAGCTACAACGGAATAATAATCATAAGGTCATTCGGAATTTTTATCTCCGAGTCCGCGGGATTGATCGGACAACACGTAAACAGGATTCAATTTCGGGGGTGGAGATACCCTTGCAAGCAAGGTAATAAGCAAGGTAAAGAACGATCTTCTGTTTTGTTGGCAGTTCGACATTCATACCTCTTGCACCTAGTAATACGTCAATGTCGATGAAGGAACCTGCTGTGTTGATCGTACGTATCTAACCTGTCGATTAGCAGTGCTACCGTTACGCTGATGTTCTCCGCAGGTGGGGGCTGGACCGTGTGGGCTTGTACTCGCTCTCACCCTCTTACAGAATGGCGTGCCTGTTCGCATTATTGATAAATCCCACACTGTGGCAATTGGTCAAAGAGCTTCAGCTATAATGGTTAGTAGTGCGTGCCAATTCCGCTCCATACTCGTTTGATCTGGATGTTTGGTCTCCCTTAGCCTCGCTCGTTGGAGCTTTACAGATCTCTAGGTGTCCTTCCAGATGTATCGAGACTACACATATCTGTCCCTCGTGTCAGAGAATGTGAGCTTGGCAAAGGTGTGGACGGGGTTGTTTCTGTCCTTGACGCCTCTCCGTATATGGCACCGACTCCGGACTGTCCATACGTAAGTTCTACACGCTCTTGATTGTAGTCGACCCCAAGTATCAATTCTTATATATATATATATGCTTCCAGCTCAATCCGATTATGGTGGGCCAGGGACGAGTATTGGCCACCTTGGGCGAGCATCTGAGCAAGTATGGATGCAAAATCGAATTCAACACGGAGCTCAAGACCCTTGAACAATACGATGACCATGTTGTTGCTCACCTGGTACACACTAGAGATGGAACGGAAGTCAAGGAGGACGTGAGAGTAGGCTATGTTGTGGGTGCTGACGGCGGCCGCAGTGAGTTTCATGATGATGCAGATTTTTGGGTTGATATTTTGTTGATAGTTGTTTCTAGGTGTCGTAAGGAAGCAACTAGGTCTGCAGTTTTCGGGAGAGACTCGTGACGGAGAACATGTGGTTATCGCAGACGTGCGGTTAAAGGGAATCGATAATACAGTACGCATGCCCATGTCGTTCTTGGGCCCTAAGTATCTCACCTTCTTCCTATGCACAGTTTTGGAATATGTGGGGAGATTTTAACAACGGATTGTAAGCAAATTTTACCAATTCTTTAAACGTATACTCAGACTGTGACCCAGTGCAACGATCCGACCAACTGAAGGACATGCCAACGACGAATTTTGGGTGACCGTTGCGGGGTATGATATCGACTGGCCCACGCTATCGACACAACCCAAGGAATTCGCTAAGCGTGTTCGTGAACTGACTGGCATGCACTCTTTGGACTTTCAAGAGTTTCTCACTCTCAACTACTACCGGTGCGTCAACCATGGGAACATTTTTTGTTGAATTCTTCCAAACCCATTTTAGGATAAATATACGGATGATAGAAAAGTTTGGACAAGGGAGAGTTTTCATTGCTGGGGGTTCGTCCTTTTTCTCAGTTAGTTTTACGATACACTGATAATGTTTTCTAGATGCTGCTCATATACATAGCTTCACTGGTGGACAAGTAAGGCCAATTATCTTTGCCCAGCACCTTTCTCATACTTATTTTCAATAGGGTATGAACTCCAGCATTCAAGATGCCTTCAATCTCGGGTGGAAACTCGCTCTGGCCGTGAAATCCCAAGCATCCGCCAACCTGCTAGAAAGTTATACTTCCGAGCGAGTTCCTATCATCGTCAACCTTCTGCAAAAAACGACGGAGCTCTTGAACAAGACTATTTCCCAGAAGCCTGGAGAATCGACAGGAATCGATTCGAGTTGGCGACGGGGTTCGGATCTCTATCAGTTGGATATCAATTATCGAGGAAGCTCTGTCGTGTTTGACGAGTTGGATGACGAGTTGAATGCACAGTCGGGTAAGATCGAGTCTCGGGTGAGGGCTGGGGATCGAGCTCCTAATGCACCTGGAATTATCCCGTTGGTGGCTGGTCTGAACCCAGGCTCCTCCGAATTGTTCGACATCTTCAATCCTTCTCGACACACTGCTCTTATTTTCTCCCTGGGTGATGAAGATATCACACCATATGTTTCGGCTCTCCGGGAATACCCTGCTGACACCATATTTACGGTCGTGATAATGCCAAAAGGGTACACTCAACGAGATGAAACGTCAGAGTCTGGACTAGTTGTGGTGTTGGATAATCATGAATATTGCTGGACTACGTATCCGACGGCAGAGGGTGCGAAAGTTGTGATCGTTCGTCCGGATGGGTGTGTGGGTGCAATAGCACGGAGTGTGAAAGGGATTGAAAAGTATAGGGCGTTGGTGTTCGATACTAATGCGCACAATCCGTTGTAGGTTAGTCGCCATCCACAAACATGTTTGAACTAGTTGATGGTATTAGACTATAGCAGTAGCAGTAGCATTCGACGATCCTGTATGAATACTCAGATCATTCGCAATAGCGTCTGCCTGAAAGCAGCTTTTAGAACAAAATTAAATCATGTCTGACCTAGCGAACAATAACAGTCCCCACTTCTTGCGTTATACGACTGTCTCTTTATAGATTTTAAAGAAAAACAGTTCTCCATCCTCCGCAAGATGGACATGTATCTAATATATAAAGCGCATGAAAGACGTTGCTTATACATCTTCTTGACACCAGTGGCAATAAATAAAGTGATGTCCTTCCCCATCGATTTGGTAGAAGTGACATCCTTCGTTTCGAACTTGTAATATATATGTTCTGTTCGTTAAACATAGTACAGTATCAAATTCGTAGTGTCCGTGACATCGTAAATCGTCAAGTTTTCTATAATCCCATTACCAGGCAGTAAAAAACTAACTATATAGAAAAAGAAAAAGACCAAAGTTGGTATGAATGGGAAACGTTGTTAGTACTCCAATGCGTGAATTTGGCGTTTAATTCCAATTGAACGTTACTTGCCCTTGAAATATTTTAGGTGGGCAGCGCCATTTGTTGTTGTATAGTATGCTCACCGCTGTTGTTTGGATACTTGAAGTATTGACGCAACTTCAATTTGTGCAGGAAAAGAATAGGACGGGTGCCAAACTAACACATGAAAAGCAGGCGAAACGACGAGGGTTCCGTGGTGCTGGTATCCTACTACGTCCCCGGCCCTGCATTACTTATGGGAGAGACTGCTTGACATCAAACCTGACCGAAAGGCTGATCCGCGGGGTTGCAAAAAAAGGTGCCTTTGGTGTTATTACTTGATGAGTCTGATTCTATGCGAACCGAGGGTGTCCTGTGATAATTAAACGCCGACTCGGTGTTCAATAGACCGGAGCAGTGATACCAGCAGAAAAGGAAGGGCTGTCTAGCTAGAAGACTATATCGCCAAGAGCTGCCTGCCACTGGTCGACATTATCTGCACTATGGCGGAGAGTAGAAAGTGTGAGAATGACAACCGTTCAATGCAGATAATGACAACCTCCGCCGGTCAGTACTGTGAAAAACCCGTCGCGGCTGGTCGTAGCAAATCGAGGGAGATATCACGTATAATACGGTATATAGCGACAACGAGGGAAATCGCAGTGGCAAGATCCTAAGCGCGCGCAACTTTGAATTTATTTTGTTTCAAAACTTGAAAACGTACACTGCCGATGGCTGTAAGGCTAAACAGGGATCGTAATTACATAATACATGACTGCCATCAAGTCTGACTCCAAGTCTCGGGACTCAGCTTGAACTCAACTCGTTTCGTTGGCAATAACTCACTCAGTCTCCAACTTGCTCAGTCTCGCTGCCAGTGTTATGCTGTAGCTCAAGCTCGTCTCCAAACCCACCTTGCATCTCCACTGTGGAGATGCAAGGTGGGTTTGGAGACCTCAAGACCTTCCTCGTTGACTCTAAACCGCTTCTCATTGGCGCACCGCTCACCAACATTTGTGTGACTCAGACTCGGAGCACTTCATGTGTTGACATCTTTTGGGTCGCATGATGGACACTGGCAGGTCTGGGTGGGCGGTGTGGTATCGATGGGTTGCGAAAGAGGGCTCAAAAGTGTGCCAAACGCTGCGAACTAGGTATGTCGGCGTGCACTGCAGTAATTGTTGATTCCATATATTTAATTTTGATTTCCAGTGCTTTCATTCATGCATGGACACATTGCATTTTAAAATCAAACTCTAGTCTCTGGGTCATTCAGATGATGAGGTGATGTAGGATACAGTACTACGAGTTTGTCATGTAATAATTACTGCAATCAATCTACCTATTTCTGCTACGATATACCAATATGTGAACAATAAGCGCAATCAAAGAAGCTAAATTTGCTGTCAAGCTGGGCTGCCGGAAATATCTCCTACGATAGTATGGGTACGATGTGGTACGATTTCCCTCGAAATCCATCTTGGGATTCTCATTTTTCGTAGGAGATCGTAGTATACGATCTCGCTCGACCAGCTACGACCAGCCGCGACGGGTTTTTCACTGGGGGTCAGTGCTGGCTAGCGGAGATCCCGGCCCGCCTAATCCCATTTAACCCGGATTGAATTACGTCATCCAGAGTCGATGTCTTCAACTTTCACTCAAGCCGTGTCCGACGAGCTGTATCGGTGCGGCGTCCAAAGATGACTAGGACTGACTGTTTCCAGTGTACGCCGTTTACGTCCGACGAGTCTAGTGCGCGCTTAGTATATAGATGGTCCGGGGAACTCTGATGCTCCGAGTTTATGCCTCCAATTGAACGATCTTCTGCAGTTTGTTGGCAGATAGCTTTCTGCCTACAAAGTCTTTATTCAAACCTGTCGGACCTACGGAAATGTTGACGAAAGAACCTGCTGTGTTGATCGTACGTTTCTAACCTGTTGATTAGTACTACGCTGATATTCATTGTCGTTATTTCCGCAGGTAGGGGCTGGACCGTGTGGGCTTGTACTCGCTCTCACCCTTTCACGGAACGGCGTGCCCATTCGCATTATTGATAAACTGGACACCATTGCCGCTGGTCAAAGAGCTTCATTTATAACGGTCAGCCCACAACCCTTGCTCCATACACGTTTGATCCGGGTGTTTTTTTACAACATTTGGGTTTCCTTAGCCTCGTTCGTTGGAGCTTTACAGATCTCTAGGTGTACTTCCAGATGTATTGAGGCTACATATCTCTACTCCTCCTATCAGAACATGCGAGCTTGGAAAAGGTGTGGACAAGGTTATTTCTATCCTCGACACCTCCCCATACATTGCTCCAACCCCGGACCTCCCGTATGTGAGCGTCGCATGCCCTTGATTGTAGTTGACGATGCTTATATGTACTCCCAGCCCAATCCTATTCTTGTGGGCCAGAGCAGGGCAACGACTAACCTGTGCGAGCATTTGAACAAGTATGGATGCAAAGTCGAGTTCAGCACGGAGCTGAAGACCCTTGAACAACATGATGATCATGTTGTTGCTCACTTGGTCCACATTAGAGATGGATCGGAGATCAAAGAGGACGTGAGAGTAGGCTATGTTGTGGGTGCTGATGGCGGCCGCAGTGAGTTTCATGATGATGATGCTGATTTTAAGATTGATATTTTGTTGATAGTTGTTTCTAGGTGTCGTAAGGAAGCAACTAGGTTTGCAGGTTGCAGGCGAGACTCGCAACGGAGAACATTTGGTTATCGCAGATGTGCGGTTAAGAGGAATCGATAATAGAGTATGCATGTTCGACGTTGTTCTTGGGCCCTAAGTATCTCACCCACCCATGCACAGTTTTGGAATATGTGGGGAGATTTTAACCACGGATTGTAAGCAAACTTTACACACTTTCAGACATGTATGCGTGTGTTTGACTGCGACCTAGCGTAATGATCCGACCAACTGAAGGATATGCCAACGACGAATTTTGGTTGACCATCGCGGGTAACGATCTCGACTGGCCCACGCTATCAACACAACCCGAGGAATTCGCCAAGTTTGTTCGTGAACTGACTGGCATGCACTCTTTGGACTTTCAAGAGTTTCTCACTCTCAACTACTACCGGTACGTCAACCAATGGAAACATTTTTGTTGATTTCTTCCAAACACATCATAGGATAAATATACGCATGGTAGAAAAGTTTCATCAAGGAAGAGTTTTTGTTGCTGGGGGCTAGTCCCTTTTTCTAATCAGTTATACCATTCACTGATATCGTTCTCTAGATGCTGCTCACATACATAGCTTCACTGGTGGACAGGTAAGATATTAGACCAATCGTCTTTGCCCAGCACCTTTCTCATAGCTTATTCTTAACAGGGTATGAACTCCAGCATTCAAGATGCCTTCAATCTCGGGTGGAAACTCACGCTGGCCGTGAAATCCCAAGCGTCCGCCAACCTGCTAGAAAGTTATACTTCTGAGCGAGTTCCTATCATCGTCAACCTTCTGCGTAAAACGACGGAGCTCTTGAACAAGGCTGTCTCCAATAACCCTGAAAAAAAGACCGAAAACGATTCGACTTGGCGCCGGGGTTCAGATCTCTATCAATTGGATATCAATTATCGAGGAAGCTCTGTTGTACTTGACGAGTTGGATTCTCTGCAGTCGGGTGGGGTTGAGTCTCGGGTGAGGGCTGGAGATCGAGCTCCTAATGCACCTGGAATTATCCCGTTGGTGGCTGGTCTGACACCTGGCTCCTCCGAGTTGTTCGACATCTTCAATCCTTCTCGACACACTGCTCTTATTTTCTCCCTGGGTGACGAAGATATCACACCTTATGTTTCGGCTCTCCGGGAATACCCTGCTGGCACTATGTTTACCGTCGTGATAATGCAGAAAGGGTACACAAACAGAGATGAAAAACCATCATTGTCCGAGTCTGGACTGCCGGTTGTGGTAGTTTTAGATAATCATGAATATTGCTGGACTACGTACCCGACGGCAGAGGGTGCGAAAGTTGTGATCGTTCGTCCGGATGGGTATGTAGGGGCAATAGCACGGAGTGTGAAAGGGATAGAAAAGTACAGGGCGTTGGTGTTCGATACCAATGCGCACCATCCGTTGTAGGTCAGTCGTCGTCGACAAACATGTTTGAATTAGTTGTGCCTTGATGGTATTAGTAGCAGTAGCAGTAGCATTCGTTGATCAATTCCTACCTGTATGCATACTATAATTCGAGAAAGCGATTTCCTGGTATAATCAAATCATGTTGGCCCTAGCGAACTTCAAGCGCTATACGACGTCCTTATAAATTTAAAAAAAACCATTCGTACTAGCCACATCTACTCCAACTTAGTTTACTGTACAGTAAACAACCGCGCCTTGTGACTAGTTCTATAGTGTTACTTGTAGCGGTATACAAATGCTGATTTAAATAAATAAATAAAAAACCACATCACGTGCATCCAACTCCCAGTTTCAAAGTTTCGCCTCACCGATTTCGGTCACATGGAATCGCAAATTTGTTGTCGTCTCTGTCCTAGTAGTCAACCGGTTTGCTGGTACTCTCAATTGGAGGATCTACAAGGGGAGATCGCCAGCCTCTGTAAAGATCAGCATGGTTGCCGTGATCTGCAGAAGAAACTCGAGGAGGGTGTTCCAGATCATTGCGACATCATCTTCTTACTAGTCAGGGGGCTCGTGAGAAACTACCAAAAGAAGTGAGAGCGCCCGCGCGCGACGCGAGTCCTGGCTTGCATCGAGAATGCGCGAAGTAGTATACTATTAAAATAAAATTGAGAACTACAAACATCAGCCTGAGGCTAGTACTTGCCAAGGAAACCCCTGTGTCCATCTCGCCAGTGGGCTCCTGACTGGAGCACCAAATCTCGTAAGCTTCCATCTCCTTATCCAATTTTTTGATGGCCTCCGAGTCTTTGCCAGAAATAGTCCATGCCGGTCGAAGGTGAATTTCGGTCGACAAGGGAAGATGAATAGCGACTTTAGTGGGATATCAGTCATTTTAGCGGCAGTGAATTATCGTAGCGATGGAGGGTCTGGTAACACAGAACTATAATCTAGCATCGATACAGATATATTCTATATGCAGTACACGGGTTATAAACGGTGCGGACGACATTGTGTTTTCAGCGTGGTCACGGCGGTGCCGGTCCGGATTTGACAATCTTATCTTACCAGTATTCCCACGATTTCACTCAGCCACTCCTGACTTAGTCAGAGTCAGTCAGCCTTGCGTGACTGTCACTCCTGTCTCGACTACAGTCGGACCGACTTGAACAACACTGCTTCCGAGAAACTTCCGGTCACTTCGCCGATTTAATGACTGGCACATATATTTTATATGCCTTGCTTTTGCCTAACATCATTTCTAGATCCGTTTTTCAACTACTTCTGTCAAAAGCTTCTGGAATATGCATCAGATGTTGAATAATGTAACCTTATCTGCGAGTCTGTCGCAACCGACTTGGTCAATATCTCGCTCAACATGCATGGTACACGAGCCGTCCAGAAGATGATCGATTTCTTGTCAACTGGCAGACAGGTTAGGTTTACCCAGACCAGAGCTATGATTATTACTCACGCACACAAGTAGATGAATCCTCATTGTGCCGCTCAGATACATTCCATAATTGTCGCCCTCAGTCTACATGTTGTTGTGCTGATCAACTTTGCTTATCCATGTTGTTACTAATCCATGCTCGCGATAGGCTCATCTACAATGCGGTGGCTGCAAATTGCGTAGAAGTTGTGACACATCGTCACGGATGCTGTGTCCTTCAGCGATGCATAGATCACGCGAGAACGTCTGAACGACTGGGAAAATTGTTCATGAACAACATTCATGAACTGCTCCACATCATCTTCGGTCCGACTAGAGCTTAGTCCTAAAGACCTTTAATAAACTTCTAAGCACAACCCAAACTCAAACCCGAGCCTAACTTGAAGCACCCGCTCCAGTTCCCACACCTGAGAGTTTAATATATTTCCCTGCCGCTTCATCTACTACCTCCGTGTTCAACGACGATTCAATCCACGAACATACTTCTTCTTCTTTACAGTTCATGAACTTGTGGCCAGTTCCTGGGTCGTTGTTAAGATGTCTATATTTACAAACCAACCAACTCTACGTACAATCATGTAAAATACAATAAAAAACAATGCATTGCGGCGAAGACTGTGGCCCAGTTGCTGAGCATGTGTATTACCTTACTTGGATGTAGCCACGTTGTGCCACGCCGCGACTCTTGTCGCCTTTGCTAGTGATGCAGCTCAACTTGACGCTTTGCTATGGCTCTGGAACGATTGCTCGCTATTCTAGCTGCTGTACCAGAGCTTACTTCAACATGGGAACTGGATGACATTATCAAGTACCTCGCGCTAGCCCAATACATCAAGCCACTCATCACTCGTCTCAAGCCAGCCTATGACACAGATGCGCCCAAGTTCCTGTCCATCGACATAGTCACGATTTCTTGAAACGGAGGTATTACAGTATAGTGTGCTTTCAACTGGATTTCACATTTGCTCTTAAGTACTACAGTAGATATAGAAGTGAAGCAACACCTCAGGCTACTACTAGTAGAATAACAAGGCTGGAAGATTGAGCTATGCTTTGTGCATGGTATTGACCATGCGAGGCTGGCAGTGGCCGCGTCGGCCATGCGCAGCTTCAGACCGTGAACCCATTTGGGTATGTAGACATGTCGAGATCCTAGGATTACATGATGCTTAGCAATGCCATGTGTGGTTCATGAACGATGTTCATGAACTGTGACTCCCAGTCGTCCAGACTTTCTGGATCACGCTTCCGTAATAATATCGTGATTCTGCTTTTTGAACCGCACCCGTCCCCCCCAGCTGCATTGCTGATCCTGTATCTGTTACCTTCCCAAGGATCTTCCTCGCGTGTTTCTAAACGTTATCCCGAAGATATATTAACTTCTGAGAATAATCCAAATAAGAGAAGGTAGATCAGATCCGTCTCAAATCCATAGTATGAGGTCCTCGATTGGTACTAGGGTGAGTGGTCACTTGGAGGGAACTCTCACTAAATAATGCCACACAGGGTCGTTTAGCAGAATCAAGGTTTTGGAAGAAGGTATATAAGGTGAATTACTCTGAAGAGAAAGACGACGACCAGGATTCGTTCAAAGTAATTTGATTAGTAATCCCTGGCTCCCGATATTCTCACAGCTTCTGCTCCCCCGGTGCCTCAATTTTGAAAAACTCCCACAGGCGACATTCCAACTGCGACAATCAGAGATGCCCTAGGTCTAAACTTTACCCCCACCAGTTGCATTGCCGCATGTCTGTGGACAACACAGTTCATCTGATGAGCGACGAATCATGGCCTGTCACGCACGCACGTACCTCAAGGTTCCGCCATATCTAATGATAACCGTCCCAACTATTTAATGCCCGTCCCATCAACAGAACCGCTCTCGGACTTCATACTTTTTCTCTCCTGCTGTTTCCCTCTTTTCCAAAAATGGCTGCTGAATCCCACGTCGACGTACTCATCGTTGGTGCAGGTCCTGCTGGACTTATGTGTGCCCTAGGTCTTGCCAGAGCTGGGGTCCGTGTAAAGATTGTTGACGACAAGTAGATTCATTGTCTTTCTGCGCTGCTGGACCCTGCTGATTGACCCTTGCGTAAGGCCCACGAGAATCGGTTTGGGTCATGCCGATGGCATCCAGTCTCGTACTACGGAAATCTTCCAAGTAAGTCTGATTGTCCCGCAAGTCGGTTATCTAGGTTGTTGATCGTCTTCAATACTTATAGAGCTATGGTATGGGTGAACGGCTATTAAAAGAAGGCTGCCTGATACACATGGCTGTAGGTTGATCTTCTTTGTGATCGGGTCTACTAATATCTATTTGACCAATATGACTCATACAGGCATTTTACAATCCAAGTAAACACGGAGGGATCGAACGAACTGGAAAAATACCAGATGTACTCGCCCGTAATGCTCGTTACCCCTTCGAGGTATGTGGAATTTCCGATACAAGATCCGCAAAGCGTGAATTTGACAGTAGTTTCTTAACAATAGATCGGCTTGCATCAAGGGGCGATACAGTCTATATTTCTCGACTCGATGGCTGTTTCGGGACTCGCAGTCGACTGGTCTATCAAAGCTTGCGCGATTGAACTCTCTCAGAACGCGGCAGAGTTGAGAGATCCTACCTCATATCCTGTTCGGGTAATACTGCCTTGTTCAGATTCTGGTGGGATTTTCTAATTCGAGATCTACAGGTCGTTTTGCAACATTTGAATGCACCTGACGGCCAGTTGCAGACTGAAACCGTAAAAGCGAAGTTCGTAGTTGGTGCAGATGGTATGCTGGATGAACTCAGCAGAACGATATTAGGATCTGATACTTTTTCCGCAGGTGCACACTCATGGGTTCGCAAATCAATGGGGATAAAAATGGAAGGCGAACAGCTTGGTTCGTCTACTTGTTTCGGGCATCCCCATATAACCCAATGCCAACGTATTTTCGTTGTTCAGATTACATCTGGGGCGTCATAGACACACTTGCAGAAACGAACCTCCCGGATATCCGATGCAAGACTGCAATTCATTCTGAAAATGGCTCTTGCTTGATTATTCCCCGCGAAGGCGATATGATCCGAGTTTATACCCAGCTCACAGACACTGATCTCATCGACCCGAGGACGGGGAGAATTGATAAAGAAAGGATAACTCCCCGTAAACTTCTCGAGGTACAAATTTTCCTTCTTTTGTCTATAGTTTTCGCTGCGGAACTTATTCAAAACCTCCTTGTGCTTATAGGCAACCCAAAGGAGTTTAAAACCTTACACATTCGAACCTTCCGAAACATTCTGGTGGACGATTTATACTAGTATGTCTTCCTGATGATTCATGTAAACCAAGACTCTGATTATGAACGCAAAGTTGGACAACGAGTCGCGTCTACATTTTCAGTTCATGACCGTGTCTTTATAGTTGGCGATGCCTGCCACACGCATTCACCTAAAGCGGGTCAAGGAATGAACGCAAGCATGAGCGATAGCCATAACTTATGTGCGTTTCAACCTTTTCCACCTCGGTTATATATTGATTATTTCGTTTCAAGCATGGAAATTGGCATATGTAATTAAGGGTCGTGCCGATATCTCATTGCTTAAAACGGTGTGTCCTCTCATTACAGAGTAAGCCAAGAAACGCCAATTAACTCCAACATCTTGTTTCCAGTACGAAATTGAACGACGAAAATATGCTCAAGATCTAATCGACTTTGACCGCAAATTCTCCACCTTGTTTTCTGGGAAGCCACGAACAGAGGAAAACAAAGAAGGTGTAACCCATGAAGAGTTCATAGAGTTCGTGTCCTTAATCTGTAAAAAGGTTTATTTTGACTTATGATCTTGATCACTACAGGGTATATGAAATGTTCGGCAGTTTTGCATCAGGCATCGGCATCCACTATGGCCCTTCCGCCATAACAAATCCATCCCGTCAACATATCACGCCAAAGCTCATAGTCGGCCAGCGTTTAGCCCCACAAGTAATCATCGGCGCAGCAGACGCCGATCCTGTTAATATTCAAGACCTATGCCCTGCAGATACCAGATTCAAAATCCTGGTTTTCGCAGGTGACTTGACAAGGATCAAGCAGAAAGAGCGGTTGAACAGATTAGCAGCCGCTATGAGCAAACCAGAAGGGTTTTTGAAAAAATTTGGCCGTCCTCGTCACAATAAAGAGGGCGAATGGGACCTGTTCGATCTAATCCCAATATGTGCGGGCAAGAAAGCGTTAGTCAACTATCTGGACGTCCCCGAGCTTTTGAGAACCCATTGGTCAAAGTGAGTCACGCCACTTCTCCCTATTTATACGACATCTCTTGTTCTTTTTACTAACGAGGGGTACTATTTGTGTGGATAGGGTGTACTTGGACGACACGGACACCACATCCAAGAAAGGTGGTCAAGCGTATTCTACATATGGAATCGACCCTTACGCGGGTGCCATCGTCGTAATCCGCCCCGATGGATACGCTGGCATTGTGACATCTCTGGAGAACCATTCTGATCTCGATGCCTACTTTTCCGCATTTATGGTGCCTCGATCTCCTGTATCGACGCTTACTTTTGCACGTTTATAACGCCTCGTGTGATAGGCGCTTGATTCCTACTCAATGATTCAGTTTTTAAACTGCTACAGAAGAAAGACTCGGAAGCATATGACATATTCTTAGATATACTCAGCTCGCACAATGCAATCTTAAATGAAAAGGGGACCTCAAAGAAGCAAAGTTGAAAGATCTACGGGCCTCGCGCCCAAAGATCCTGGTCTTGCGCCTCGCAGAGAGGCACGTGATACGATCAACGAGGAGCCTTTGGTTCGACAAGTTGAACTTGTCGAACATCGCTGAGACTCTCTCTCTCCCTCACGACACGGGCCCTCGATGCGGCCCTTTTTTCGCTTTTCTGTACTTTCTGTCTTGTCGTGTCTCTCGCTTGTTTGAGGCTTGTTTCTTCTGTCCTTTCTGATAAGATCTTCATCAGGAAATGCCTTCAGTGGCTGTCGTCCCAGCCATGACATATTGTACTGTATCGGGGTCTGTCGTCAATCTCGTCCACGCAGCTGACGTTGTCGGGACTGTCGTCGATATCGTCATCACAGCTGACGTTGTCGACTTGGGTAGTCTGTATCACATTTATACCATACTACTGTAGTCGATGTAGACACTATATTATCATTCATATACATTATCAGTCAGTATCGAATTTGTGACTACAAGGCAACAGTTAACTATCGGCATGAAGACTGGAGCTCTTCAAAAAAATGAAAGTCTATGTATTGATTGAGAAAGAACTCCAGGTACTCATCAACTGCATGTTCAGGCCCCGACGAAGGATCTACCGGCCCACTACCAAAGCGAGGGATAAGGTGACAACCTCTCACAACCTTCCTTGCATTGACCACTTCTGAGCTACAGACTACAGTGCTGATTTGTTGTTGAGGGTGCAGTGATATGGAAGCCATATAGTGGGTCTGGAGTGCGGAAGGGTCGGAACCAATGCACGTAAATGAGCCCATTCAGCATATATAGCCATTCCAAACGGACAGCCTGGGGTAAGATTCTTACGTAGTTGACGGTCAACCGAACCAGGGCCGGGCAAAGGAGATTCTTCATTGCAATGGAGGGGCCCAGTATGTACATTCTAGTAGTTGCAAATGTATGGGCTGGCCACTTCACAGAGCAATAAACATTGAGCATACTCCATTGCACATGGGAGGGCCGGCGCAGGTACACATGGAGCCCATTCAGCATATATAGCCGTTCCAAATGGACAGCCTGGGTAGTGTTGTACCGGCCCGGCTTGGCCCAAAAGCCCCGGCTTTGGCCTGGCTTTTCAAGGCTCTGGCTTTGCAAAATGGAGGGCCGAGCCCTCGTTGACGGCTCCGGCTTGGCCCTGGCTCAGGCCGGGGCTTTTGTCGTGCGAACTAACCATATTCCTAATTTGGAAACAAGAGTGTCACCCTTATTGCGCCGCATCACACCAAACCTTCAAGCATCTGCAATACCTCAAGCAGATGCTTGGGCCTGAGGCCTGAGGATCTTTTTCTTCAAGTCCTTATCTACCAGCTACAAGCTGCAGTGCTCCTCCCCCTGGGTACCATGCCGTCTATCCAACATATCTCATTCTGTATTCTCTTCCTGGCGCCCTATATCCTTTTCCTCTTCACCCACCTACTCTCCAGCTGATGGAGAGTTGACCTATCATCACTGCAAGACTGTTGCAGCCTAATCCTGGTCAGTCTCCCCCTCTCTATGACGAAAATCGCTTATTCACACACCTATCTGTGTTTTTCTCCAGTGATTTTCCACCGATTTTCATCGATCTTGGCTCATTCAAATCGCATTTTCGAGGGCTTTTCAGCATGCTAGGAATTGTTGGATTCGGTGAAGTGGTTGGGGCATTTTTGGTGTTTTTTTGTGTGATGACGGATTTAACAAGGATATATCTCATGTTCTAAGGTGCGTAACCCTTTACTTTTTTTAATATTCTAATAGCCCATGTTTGTAGCTTCTATTCAAGCCTTGGTTTATGGAAATTCACCGTGCCGTTATGGTTTTATGGCACATTTTCCTTATTTTAATAAATCGCACCACAGCACCTCACCACACCATCCGTTCGTCTCAGACTAGCAGTACAATTTGAAGCTATTGTCACTAGCTTTCATTCGGTTTCCTAATCGCCTAGATCCATGAAATATCCATCGCACAATTTCGCATTTTGTCTTGTTGTTCTCGTTGTACTTGTGCCTTTATCTTTTCTCTCATTTTCTTCATGTTCTGTGTGTCTTACTGCTCGTGCGACAATCCTAATTAAAGTTCAAATCAAGTCATAATTAGTACAAGTAAACTTACTGCAAGTGTTACCGAAAAGCCGCGGCTTGACGGCCTGGCTCTGGCTTTCAAAATCTCAAGCCTTGCCAAAAGCCGTCACTAGGCCGTCGTTTTGGCTTGGCTTGGCCCGGCTCAATCTGGCCTGGCTCTGGCTGGCTTACGGCTTTGGGCCGGGCCTGGGCCAACACTAAGCCTGGGGTAAGATTCTTACATAGTCGACAGTCAACTGAACCAGGGCCGGGCAAAGGAGATTCTTCATTGCAATGGAGGGGCCCAGTATGTACATTCTAGTAGTTGCAAATGTATGGGCCGGCCACTTCACAGAGCGATAAACATTGAGCATACTCCATTGCACATGGGAGGGCCGGCGCAGGTACACATGTAGGATAGTCCATTCCAAACGTTGGGGCCCCACTTTGTACACATGTGGAATAGTCCATTCCAAACGTTGGGGCCCTCCTTGGTACACATGTAGAATATTCCATTGCAGATGAGAGGGCCAGCGCAGGTGGACATGTAGAATAGTCCATTCCAAACGTTGGGGCCCTCCTTGGTACACATGTAGAATATTCCATTGTAGATGAGAGGGCCGGCGCAGGTAGATGTATGGAATAGTCCATTCCAAATGTTGGGGCCCTCCTTGGTACACATGTAGAATATTCCATTGTAGATGAGAGGGCCGGCGCACGCAGATGTATGGAATAGTCCATTCCAAACGCTGGGGCCCTCCTTGGTACACATATAGAATATTCCATTGCAGATGAGAAAGCTGGCGCAGGTAGACATGTAGAATATTCTATTCCAAACGTTTTGGATACCTCTGGTGCACTTGTAGAATACTCTGTTGCAGATCGGATTGCTGGCACTCATAGACATGTACGCTATGCTATTACAGATTAGTGGGCCAGCACTGGTATACATGTAAATTAATTGCACTGCAGATCTCGAGGCTAGTAGTCCTAGTCATTTGAATTTCTACCAACTTCAATATGTCTGTTCATGTAAATATTTGACTAAAGTAATACACATTCTAACCATCCTGTAGCCTTTCCATCCTGATTCTCAACTTCCGCGACAAAGATCTGACATTCTCCAAAGCCCTCCTCTGCAATGCTTTAAGTTCCCTCACCTTAGTGTTGCCACGGCTCGGCTGAAAACCAGCTGAGCCGATGAGCCGAGCCAGTTTTGAGCCGAGCCGAGCCGGTT
>QLOR01000524.1:0-23285 GCA_003313825.1 Sarcodon aspratus
GAGGCCAGACTCCCCTCACTGCTGGGCAGGAATTACACTGACTTGAGCTAGACGCAGATATCGGGTTAGATCTACCAAAGCAATAGATGGTGTGCCTGAATACTTCCACTGTACTTACGCAAATCGTGACGATAAGTAATAGTAGATCATAAGCTAACTAACGCCTGGGCTTTGTTTGCTTAGCGCCGACTCGGACCTCCGCTGATTTGGTGCGCTGGATTTAGAATCGGAAAACTCCGTTTCTTTTTTTTCTCTGCTAATTATTGAAGCACCTGCTGTTACGCACTTCAGAACTCCACCCGCCAGTTCCTTTTCGTCGGAGGGCCTTGAGTTTCAGCGCTCATAACCCATAGCCTGGGCCGTCCACCGAGGGGGTATGGGTTAAGAGGGGTTTGACTGTGTATGGTCGCTCACATTCAGATCACGGGGATCGAATATAGTATACTTTCGAGATCTGTCACATTGACAGCATCGATGTGGTACGATTTATGTGCATTCAATTTGCTACCGTGAACTTGAAACACGCGCTGACGTCCCGCCGCGAGTTCCCCGAAGATTCCCAAGTAAAGCAACAAAAGTATATTAGATGCGGTTGATTTATCCTACTATACATAGCCGTCTTCTGTTTTTGTTTCCTTTTGTAAAAAGTTGATTTCCACCGACGTTCGTGTACACGTATTCATGGAATTTCCCCTGGACCCTGTGGCACTTCCTATGCCGTTATTTGAACTAGTGCAATTACGTTCGGAACCTTGGTCACCGGACACTCTTTTAAACCGTAGTATATATATTATATATACATGCAGCTACCGATGCTGCCTCGGTGACCCTAGTCGACAATTTCTTCTTGGTCCGTGGCCACAAAGGTAAACATTAAATGTTGGTCTTTGCATAGAGATATCGATTAAACAACTTGGAGGTGACGCCTTCTTGTCCTAAGCAGACCCCGAGCACGCAGCGCGGAGACACTGATTGGATATTCCGAATCTTTCTGTAAGCAATAGGGCTGCTTCTGTCCCAGTGATCTGTCCATCAAACCTTATTGACATATTGCTGATGAGAGTGTAATAAGTCGAGGCCCCGAGATATTTAAAGTCTGGGCTAAGCAGATAACGCTGCATCGCTGCTGATGCCGGTGACCGATAACTAGTGCTTTTTAGCCTATCTACTACTTGCTGCACAGCGCTATGAAGTACTGGCATCTGGGCTTTGTAGCTACCACAACGTCGTTCGTATGCATGATGAAGCTGGATTGGGCTCGCAATTGAATATGTCGGAAACCCCGTAGTAGTAGATTCAATCAGATTACGTTTGGTTATGATCGCGAATCACAAATGACAATCAGGATATATAGTACATACAGTCATGACGTTAGGTATAATTGTGAAGAAATTAAGATTAGTTTACAGCCGGCAGTAAATTACATGTTCTTGTCGTCTGACCGTGGTATTTTTGTTGATGAAATTAGCGGGCTGAGAACTGTATGGCTGACTACGCACGGCTATCTAGCTCCATAGCATCGAGAACTGTACCGTCGGCGACCTTTACGACATGCTCACCGGTGCCTTGCATGCCCATTGCCCAAAGACCTCTTTAATCAATGCCCTAGTCTTAAGAACCCTGGGGCTTAAATATCGCCTTCCGTCCTCTCAGCACACGCCTCTCTCGTACGCCGGGAATCGTATTCCGTTCGTCGCTCGTCATAAAGATGGACGATTCAACGGAAGGAATGGGACCAATTCAGGAATGGATTGTTCCGTACGTAGAACAGCAAAGACTCGTTATGGATGTGAGTTCTATCTTTTCCAGTGAGATGAAGACGTCTTCTCTAACGCGCTGACTTTGTAGTACATGGCTGGTACGCACTGATTGTCCTTATTAATCCGTCATCTTATCGACTGTTTCTGCAGTTTCTGCCGTTGCAATATTTGTATGCATGCGTACCATGCCGAGTTTGTTACTATTGACCGTTCCTTGTTTCTAGTATTACGATTACCTTCTGACGCTGCAACTCGAGATCAAACTAATCTGGTTTTCGCCGTGGAGCTACACCAAAGTCATCTTTCTATTGGTCAGGTACTTGGGTTTCGCTGATACGTTTCTCATCCTTCATAGTAAGTTCCGGTCGCCCAAGATTAATCTAAATATTATGAAACCTTTTTTCGACAGACCAAATATTCCCTAACCTTTCTGCAGAAAGGTGTATGATGACCTTCACCGCAGCAATGTGTGAGTATACTAAAAATTGATATGTCTGCCAATATTAAGCCGTTAAGTAGGGTTGATCATTTTCAAAATGTCCCTTGCAGAAGGTACGTGTTCTAATTTGAATGTTTAACGTTCTATCTCAATGCTTTACCCATCTCTAAGCCATCCTCGCTGTCAGGACATGGGCGGTCTGGCACAGAAACAGGACAGTCGGGATTGGACTTACAGTTGTGACGATTGCGAATTTCGTTGCTCAGTGCACTACTAATGGTATAGCTTCTGTTCTATCGATGAAATGTAGGTTTCGATGTCTGCGTTAGATGACTTGTTTATCCTCAACGATTGTGTAGATTTGCCTCCTCTATATCCTGGATTCAAGGGATGTTATGTGACACCACCTGATAATGGGACGCTGATGTCAAACTACGCTGCATTGACCGCAGTAGAAACTAGTGAGTGTTGTTGGATTTCGTATTATCTCTATAAATTCACGTCTTTACAGTCGTCCTTAGTCTCATGATGATCAGTGCTTTTCGGTCATGTTAGTCTGTGCCATGATCAACTGCTACTGTTTGTAGCTCATTTTCCGATGTAACTCATGCAGACAGGCTAGGACATATGGGCGAATTCTCGCACGTCATTCATAGAGATGGTGAGCGGCGATTTAACGTGTCATCATCATCACTCTCTCAGAAGACCTTTCTTGATGTAGCCATCATGTTCTACGTCGTATTGCTGTGTACGTTGTATGAACCTAGGAATTGTAGTAGTACTTATATCGCTTTTTCAGGTATTTCAGTTGTAAATGTGGTTATGCCAATTTCGGACGCTTCGGCAGCGGACGTAAGCCCAGCAGTTGAACAACACATTCGCACTTTGTTGATCCCAGCTTGCTATAGTATTATGACACGTTGGATGTGTTAACTCCGTCAGTATGATCATATTACCTGCATTACTTCAACCTGAAAACTTTCTCAGTCTAGAGGCAGTCCTATATTCGGTACTAACTGCCCGGATCATGCTCAATATTCGCGGAAGGAACTATCGCGGACTTGGTGTCGCACAAACTGAACTTCACACTGGCTACCGTGAATCATTGCCGGTATTTGTGAGGTCGCCTGACCAGCAGTGCCACCAAGACCAGCAGCGTCACCACGGCCAGCAGCTTCACGACCAGCACACCCTGCCGGACGGCAATTCGGACGTAATCCTTGAAGTCCCGAGGTGACGACGATAATGGTATACCTGTAGCATAAATCATAGTATAAATGAAGTTTGGCTTCCTGTTATTTAGCCTATTGGCCACGGGACTTTTCTCGCAGGTGGGTCGTAGTAGTACGACATCTCGGAGGGTTCAGAATGAGTGATACTTGTTAAAGAATTGGCCATAGTTGGATGGAAGCTGGGGGTTCAAAGACCATTTCTACCTGTTATCGATTGTCAAATTTGAATTTTGAATGGTCCATCAAGGGAGTTCTAGGTTGATTATCTCGAAACCATTTGTTTCGCTACATATAATCTCTTCTCGTGGCATCTACTAAGCGCGCCAAAGATTAATGAACGCTTGTCGCTCGTGAATAGTCCGAACCAATGTCTGCGCTGAGTACAAAGGTTCACTTGAAGTGAGAGGTTTTGAAACTCCGCAGTGATTTTTTTTGAACTGCGGACTCCATGCCAGTGTGGATGATGTGATCTCATCCAGCAGTCTTTGGCTAATGGGCCAAATCGCTGGAAACAACTTCGAGAACTTCTAAGAATCAGGCGAAATCTTCATATTGGAACCTTGCTAATGGATTGAGGGTACCACGCTCAGGTGCGGTTGCATTGCCGCTGCAGATATGCTATCATGATATGATTCTATATACTCGGCGTCGACCGTAGTCAACCGAAATATGTCTATTGACCACTTTTTGGCATATCTTCAAGGAGTTGAACGAATAAAGGTATACCGTGACTCACTTATTGGCTTATCTGACGTTTATAACCCCTGGCCTTATATTCGAGCTTGGCACAACCGTTAACGATTACCAACATGAGTCTCAACTTGTTCCGTACGAGTCAGAAACCTGACTTTAGGCCACGGAGGGCTATGTGGAGTTGCATTGCGCCCGACAGTGATGTGGTTTCCGACTAAGGCCACCATGAGAATGTACGTAGAGTTCACTACTTAGTAGCACCATTACTGTTCACGCCTCAAGCTGCTTGTTGCAATCTTTCGATGGAGTCGGTGTTTCCGTGTTCAAAGGCCCTAAATTTGACCACCACTCGTGTTCTTAAGCACCAGAAAGCCTGAGATACCGTTCTCTTCAACTCTACTTACTCTCCCTGATTCAAAACTTTGCCGGCATACTAGTTGGTAACTTGGTCAAGCGATATTGCGATCACGGACTTTTCTTGGACAGATTGCGCTCAGCGAAGACTTGTTATAGATGTGAGTTCTCTCTTTGAAATGAAGACACCACTGCCGGAATACTGCCTATATAGTACATGTATACTCCACCTTCGTCACGCTTGCTATCACCTTGCTGACCCATTCTACAGTATCTGCTGCCGCAATATTGGTACATGTATCCTGTGACCGTCGAGTTTGTGATTTTTGACTATTTTTTTCCTCCAAAATCTATGATTACCGTTTGACGCTGCACCTTGAAGTCAAGTGTATCTGGTGTTCACGATGGAGCTACACTACGGTCTCTTTTTCTTGATTAGATACTTGGCTTCTGCTGACACGTTTCTCCTTATTTATAGTAGGCTTTTGCTGCCTGAAATTTCTCTGGATACGCTTGACTTGTTTTGTAGACCAAGTATTTCCCGATCTCTCTGCGGAAAGATGTAGGACGACTCACCCTGCAGCATTGTGTGAGTAGTATTCTAAACATTTGTTGCCTCGGTTGATGTCAAGCATACGATTTAGGGCTGATAGAATGTCCATCCCAGAAAGTACGTCGTAATTGAATGCCTCTTATACGTCACCGTTGATCCCTTCCAAGTTGTCCTTGCTATCCGAACATGGACGGTCTGGGGTAGAAGCAAAGCAGTTAGGATCGGACTTGTGGCATTGTCGCTCGGAAACCTATTGCGCAATGCACTACTAATCACATACCATCCAGGGCAAAATGCCCTGTTTGCACCGCTGGACGAAATTACTGACTACAACTGCTTATGTAGATGCACATCCGACTCCATATCCAGAATTCCGGGGATGTTATTTAACACCACCTACTGATGGAGCGTTCCACGGGAGCTATATTGTATGGATCATAGTCGAAGCTAGTAAGTGATGTTGGCTTTCATAAGACTTCAAACTTTTATCGTCTCATAGCCGTCCTTGCACTCGTGACCATCAGCGCTTTCCGGTTATGTCAGTCTGTCATACTGTAATTCTGTTCTGTCGTCCATAGGTCATTTGCCCTTATGCTGTGTAGACAAGGTAGGAAATATGAGCGAATTCTCACAGGCCATTCATAGAGATGGTGAGCGACGATTTCGCATGTCGTCATCGGCTCCTAGTATACTAACCATTCTTGATAGGTATTATATTCTACGTCGTGTTATTGTGTACGTTGTTTGAACTTAGAAATTCTGGTACTCATAGCGACGTGGGCGTGTATCTCGATTGCAAATCCGGCCATCTTATTTTCTGCAGCAAATGTGAGCGTTAGAAATTTCAAACAATAAATCCGCATACTGCTGACGTCTTGCTTGCCATAGAATTATGAAACGCTGACTTTCTCAACTCTGTCGGTAAACCATATTACTTGGATGATTTCAGTCTGATAGAACATCTTCAGTCTGGAGGAAGTCCTCTATTCGGTACTTCAAGTTACTGCGCGTATCATGTTTAACATTGGAGACGAGAGCCATCGAGGTGTTCTGCAAACTGAATTTTACACTGCTTACCATGAGTCACCGCTGGTATTTGCAGTACCGTCTCCCGACGAGCATAGTCAGAACAGTGCTGTGTCATGAAAATCTCAAGGTACTGACGACAGGACTAAGACTCCCACCTGTAGGAACTTAGACTGCGATCGTATTGTATGCCAGAGATAGAGCCTGGCTTGAAGCAAATTGGTTACGCTTGGACTTCTTATTTCAATCATTATTTTACAAGTGGCAATCACCGACTTTTGTGTTACGGAAATGATAACGCTGCGTCAAGTATCTCGGAGAAACCTTCAACTTATTCAATTGTAGATTACAATATGATTACGTTTAAATGTAGTGAAGTTATTTGTAATTGTGTCAAGAATCAAATCATGATCAGGTTACAATTGGCGGTAAATTAAAGCCTGAGTTGCACTAGCATCTTCCGACAAGTTTGCACTACCGTAGACAACCCTCCCAGGCTGGCATGTCGTTTGACAGTGACATGTTTGTTGATGAAACTAGCGGGAGAACTGTATACGGTATGACTGACTACGCACGACTATTTAGCTCCATAACATCGGGGACTTTACCGTTGCCAAGCGTTTTCGGTGCTCATCGGTGCCTTGCATGCCGTACTCTCAAGCACTCTTGGGAGGCTTAAAATATTGCCTCTGTCCTGCACACTCTCTTCTTGTAAGCTGGAAACCGCATTCCGTTCGCTGCTTGTCATGAAGATGGACGATGTGCACGATATGCACAGTACTCGGGGTTGGGTAGTTTCGTACCTGGAACGGCAAAGACTCGTTATGGATGTGAGTTCTATCTTTCCCAATGAGACGAAGACATCTTCTCTAATGTACTGGCTTTGTAGTACATGGCTGGTACGCACTGATTGTCCTTATTAATCCGTCATCTTATCGACTGATACTGCAGTTTCTGCCGTTGCAATATTTGTATGCATGCGTACCATGCCGAGTTTGTTACTGTTGACCCTTCTTTGTTTCTAGTATTACGATTACCTTCTGACGCTGCGACTCGAGATCAAACTAATCTGGTTTTCGCCGTGGAGCTACACCAAAGTCATCTTTCTATTGGTCAGGTACTTGGGTTTCGCTGATACGTTTCTCATCCTTCATAGTAAGTTCCGGTCGCCCGAGATTAGTAGTGTGAATATGATCATGAACCTTTTTTTTCGACAGACCAAATATTCCCTAACCTTTCTGCAGAAAGGTGTATGATGACCTTCACTGCAGCAATGTGTGAGTATACTGAAGGATTGATATGTCGGCCGATATTAAGCAATTAAGTAGGGTTGGTCGTTTTCAAAATGTCCCTTGCAGAAGGTACGTGTTCTAAGTTGGACAACTGTTCTATGTCAACACTTCACCCCTTTCCAAGCCATCCTCGCTGTCAGGACATGGGCGGTCTGGCACAGAAACAAGGTAGTCGGGATTGGACTTGCAGTCGTGACGATTGCGAATCTCATCGCTCAATGCACTACTAATGGTATAACTTCTGTTCTATCGATGAAATGTAGGTTTCGATGTCTGCGTTCGACTACTTATTTATTCTCACCGCTTGTGTAGATTCGCATCCTCTATATCCTGGATTCAAGGGATGTTATGCGATAGCACCTAATAGTGGGACACTGCTGCCAAACTACGCTGCACTGACCGCAGTAGAAGTTAGTGAGTTGTTGTTGGATTTGGTACGATTTCTATAAATTCATGTCTTTACAGTCGTTCTTATCCTCATGATGATCAGTGCATTCCGGTCATGTTAGTCTATGCCATGATCAACTGTTACTGTTCGTAGCTCATTTTCTCCGATGTAATATACAGACAGGCTAGGACATATGGGCGAATTCTCGCATGTCATTCATAGAGATGGTGAGCGCCGATTTAACGTGTCATCACCAGTATCTCAGAAAACTTTTCTTGTTGTAGCCATCATGTTCTATGTCTTATTGCTATGTACTTTGTATCAATCTAGGCATTGTGGTAGTACTTATCGCTTTTACAGGTGTTTCAGTTGCAAATGTGGTTATCCCACTCGTGGGTCCTTTGCTGATGGATGTAAGCCCAGCCGTTGAACAACATATTCGCACTTTGTTTACCCCAGCTTGCTATAGTATTATGACACATTGGATGTGTTAACCCCGTCAGTGTGATCATATCACCTGCACGACTTCAATCTGAAAACTTTCTCAGTCTAGAGACAGTCCTATATTCGGTACTAACTGCCCGGATCATACTCAACATTCGCGGAAGGAACTATCGCGGACTCGGTGTCGCACAAACTGAACTACACACTGGATACCGTGAATCATTGCCGGTGTTTGGGAGGCCGCCTGACAAGCAGCGTCATGACCCGCACACCCCGCCGGACGACGATATGGACGCAATCGTTGAAGTCCCGAGGTGATGATGATAATGATATACCTGTAGCATAAATCGTTGTATAAATGGAGTTTGGCTTTCTGCTATTCAGCCTATAGGCTATTGGCTTCGAGACATTTCTCGCGGATGGGTCGTAGTAGTGCGACATCTCGGAAGGGTTCAGAATGAGCGATAAGTGTCAAAGGAATAAGCTATAATCTTCTCCGCCATCGATTTAACACTGTTTTTTCAGTCCTCTCGCACTGGACGGCGCCTCCCAAAGTTGAGAGCTGGAAACAGTAAGATCCATTTTTTCACTACTCATAATCTCTTCTCATGGCATCTAAGGGCACGAAAATGAAGAACGTTCACAAGGCATACTTAAGTGTAATACCCTAATACCCTTGATTCATTAGCAAGGTTCCAATATGAAGATTTCGCCTGCTTCTTGAAAGTTATTGAACCAGCGATCCGGCCCATCACTTCTCTCGTTCATCAATCTAGAGCTGAGTGGCAAATGGGGTTGCGTGCTTTGCGAAACTGCTTCTTGATCGTGACCAGGGAGCTTGTGTGCAAGCATACATTGGAAAGAGGTCAACGCCTTGCGCCTGCTTAATAATATACATACTTATACCAGATAATTAGCAGCCTCTGCCTGACGCATCTGTAGCGCAGCCTCGGAAGGGCTATCCGCAAAAGGAGTAGTACCAAACTTGTCGTCCAAACTTGAGGCCTGACGATGTTTGGTCTGCGCACGGTTACGATGACGACGACGAATGAACCAAGCAAGAGCGCACAACAAGAGCAGGACTGGTCCTACAATTGCTCCAAGATCGACTCGACTACTAATACCACCACCACCGCTACTGACGGGGAAATAGGAAGGGAATTAGTAGATGAACGAGATGTAGAAGTAATAATAGAGTGGCGCCGTTTTTGGACATTGTCCGAGTCAACACCAAGATCGCAGCGCTTCCCGGGCCGGGCATCATCTTGAACACTGGCAAGTAGTGCGAGCAATCGCGTCCAGTTGTAGTACATTTGGCAAGCAGACACAATCAAGCACTATCCTACAACGCGCTTCATCCACACACATGGACTCATCTGCCACGTCTTCCTTGGCATCTGTTATACTAAGCTCTCCGCAACCAAGTCCAGAGCAAGAGATCTGTTGAGCCCTGAAACATTACGGCTTCAAGTTGGGCAGTGGTCCTCCACCCCTACCGGAAAACCGCAAGTTCCTATGGACTTAGGTACGTACGGACGCAAGCTGTCGTCATCCTTGTTGTTGCCCCCAGACTCTCCCTCGCTTGATGCAAAGACGTATTACGAGCAACCCATAACCACTCCTCTTTGGTGACGCTGCTAAGAAGGAAAAACGAATCCTTAAATGGTACATATGCTCTCGTGGTTCACGACAATCACATTGATTCCATCCCTCCGTCACTCCCTTTGCAGCGATCAGAAATCCGGTTGACAATCGTTGGTATACAACCATAAGCGCTCATGCACATGAGCGTCAACCGAGCGGCTTATGAACTTGAATATGCGGAGTCACCCTAGTCAACTCGTAATTTCATCTTCTGACAATTAGCATATAGTGAGCACTCCTAGTGTTCTACTTATGCAACTTGATGGTGATATTGCTTGCCGTCGAGGGCATCATAAAACCTGACTTAGTGGGCGCTATTGTTTCAATTTAGAACCTTTGTCATCGTCCGCAATGCTCGCGCAGTACCTCCCACCCGGCCTCTTGCACACATACTCTTGACCACTCGGGACCCTGAAATATCGTCTTCTATCCTACACACACAATTATTGTAGGGCAGTGCCGGCAATAGTATTCGGCTGATACTAACGTATCACAGATATGGACTCCACGGATGCTACTCAGGCCGGTATCGTCCCATACATACAGCAGCAAAGACTTACTGTGGATGTGAGTGTTTTCTCTCTAAGATGAAGACGTCTTTGCTAAACAACTGGCTGCATAGTACATGTATAGTACGCACAGCTGTCCTTCGTCATAACATCACCTTGTCGACTCATTCTGCAGTATCTGCTACCGCCATATTTGTATGCCGTGATCCCGACCTTTCCGACTTCGTTGCCGTTGACTGTACTTTGCTCATAGTTATATGATTACTTTCTGACGCTGCAACTCGAGATTCAACTGATCTGGTTCACGCGATGGAGCTACACCAAAGTTCTTTTTCTCCTGATCAGGTACCTGACCTTGATTGATTCGCTTCTCATCCTTTATAGTAAGTTCTGTCG
This sequence comes from Sarcodon aspratus, assembly GCA_003313825.1. Classification (NCBI taxonomy): domain Eukaryota; kingdom Fungi; phylum Basidiomycota; class Agaricomycetes; order Thelephorales; family Thelephoraceae; genus Sarcodon; species Sarcodon aspratus. The sequence continues at coordinate 10,731 of QLOR01000524.1, forward strand.
GTGGTCGCCTGAGGTTGCACTGTGTAGCGCTGAGTCATTCTTGCAGATCAAATATTCCCCGATCTTTCGACAGCATGGTGTAGCGTGACATACCCTATAGCATTGTGTAAGTACCCAAATAGATTGAAATCATGGTTTATGTGAACAATTATAGGTTAGGGTTGATAATTTCAACAATGTTTCTTTCAGAAGGTACGTGTCCTAATGTGCATGCCTCTTCAAACTCAAAGTCTTAATTCATCCTAGTTATCCTCTCCGTGAGGACATGGGCAGTCTGGCACCGAAACAAAGTAATCGGAGTTGTACTTGTGATCTTTACGGTTGTAAATCTCGTTTTGCAATGCATTATGACCACCAAGTTGGCTGGCTTAATGAAATGTACGTTGACCTGTTCATGTGATATGACATTAAAGTTGACTCCCGCTGCATATAGACTCGTCACCTTTATATCCGGGTTTCGGAGGATGTTATGCAGTACCGCCTAATAGCAATGCCTTGCTCCCTAAATACAGTACTTGGGTTGTACTTGAAGCTAGTAGGCGCCAGTCTCGTTGGTTCTCATGATATTCCCTGAATATCACATCCTAATAGCCGCTCTTATACTCATGACAATCAGTGCCTTCCGGTCATGTTAGTGCGCCGATATTCTCTGTCATTGCTGGTAACGATTCTGCTTCTTTGCGATATGCAGATAGACAAGGAAATTTTGGCGAATTCTCACAGGTCGTCCATAGAGATGGCGAGTGACGGTTTTGCGTGTCGTCGTCAAGTCCCCATTAGACTCACTATCTATTCTTATACAGGCATTTTTTTCTATGTCGTGTTACTGTGTACGTTGTTTGAACCTCAGAATTCTAATTCTCAAAGCGGTTCCCCAGGTATCTCGACTGCGAATGTAGCTCTCCCTTTTGCTTCAACGGCGGATGTAAGCTCTACTCGGTGATCAGTATCATCCACATTCTGTTAAATCTCAGCTTGGAACAGCGTTATAGCGCGTTCACTGCATTGACCCCGTTAGTATTTGACCATTTCTCGTCAATGACTTTGTTCTAACACAACCCCCCCCCCTTTCAGCCTGGAAGTAGTCCTCTATTCCGTGCTCACCACTCGCATAATGCTCAACATTCGAGACGAAAGTCATCGAGGCGTTGTGCAGACTGAATTGCACACCGAATACCACGAGTCGATGATTTTTGCCGTGCCTGTTTGGAATAAGGACGGAGACACCCAGGGCAGCGCTGAGTGGCCACGGCGGCCTTCAAAGGAACGCCAATCTACCGCCGACAATGACGCGAGTGCGATATAAGTCGCTACAGCACTGAACAAGTAGAATCTTACCATTTTCGTGCTGATTTGCGCGCATATTCGTCACGGTCTTCACGGTGCAATTTAAGACGTTACAGTATATATTTCCGGTTGAAATCGAACAATACCTGATTCCGGTTATCTTTTCGCAATATGTTCCTACCACGGTATTGTAAGACTGTCGGCCGGACGCTCCAACAGCTACGCCAAAAGGCAGAATAATTAACAGTTGTACTGTTAACTACCGAACGGTATATATAGACGAGTATGGAAATCCGTCGTAAGCGTAGTCTTACAGGTATGCCTTAGCTAAATTAGATATATATACTAGAGACCTATTAGAATGAATCCCATGTAAGAATGCTGTGACTTGACTTCATAAAAATCATTTTTAATTACTAAGTGAGATTTCAATACCTCCATGACCCATACATAATACGGAACTGCTCAACATTCCATATGACTGCGGCTCAGGGGGGATCAGACTACCGTTGATTAAGTACTAAAATGAAAACAACTGTCCCAGGTACCTACATACAATCCTAGCTATACCTATCGATAAGAGAACTGAAGGCAATTAAAACCCCAATAAGATATCGCATGCAAAGACTGGCTGTTTTAAAACAAGTGTCCATAATTACGACTCTGTATCAGACCAAATTACTTTGAATCCACAACCCCCAAATGGGTATACTAACGGCGACACAATGATCGACCGTAAGGGTGAGCGGACGGTACAACACCTAGGATAGATATCATCGCGAAAAAGCGGGGATTCATCAGTTATCTATTGTTAGCGCCCAATTGTTCGCCATACGCTGGAGGTAATCGGCCAGATGGCGATCTATCCAGCGTTACCGCACCAGCGTCAGTATGGCGTTCCAGCAATGGAACTGAGGATGTGCTGGATTGCCATAGTTCCGACCCATTATTAGTAAGACCCTTACGGCTTGAAGCCTGCCATGGCGAAGTCACACTTGCGGCACTGCCCAGTGGAGTACGTGAGTGAGGAGCTGGGTATGTGTTTGAAGACACATCCTGAACTGCTGTACGTCAAATACAATCAGCACGCTATAATACAGGTAGACTAATTAGAAGACTTACGTAGAGGACGGCCTTCTTGGGATAAAGTAAATGGTTCAATTGGAAATGCAACGTCCATGTTCGGAACATCAATTTCAAAGTCGGGATGAAGTTCTCGTTTGCTCCGTTTACGAAGAAACCACAGAACAACCCCCACAAGTAGCAGGAACGCGGCGGCACCAACGGCAATTCCGGCTATAGCGCCTCCGCTCAGTGATGAAGGTGAAAGGGCCGGAGAAGTCGATGATGTCGATGATGTGAATGACGTCGGTGATCGTGAAGATGAGCTGACAGAGGTAGCAGAAAATGCTAAACTCGAAGAATTGTTAGTGGTAGAGGCGCAATGCGTGAATGTGTTATTAGCGAATTGTGCTTGGTCTTTGGATATCGCTTGTCGTGTATATTCGCTAGAAGAATCTATTCAAATCGAGTCGCAAGTCTGATGAACACAGAACTCACTAGTACCTGCGTACACATAAGTTTTTTTATCGTCAATGTAGGTAGTTTCAGGTCGAGTACTTACCAGTCGCCTGCGGTCCAGAACAACGTATACAGATCATCATAAATTTTGATTTTTTCGTTGCATACGGCAGCTTGTATGCCAACAGGGAAACTAAAACCATCATTAGCGCATATCACTATGCAAACTCATCAACTGACCTCTGATTTACATTTGGCTGGCAAGTGATTCCGGATGCTTTTGTAAGATACATCTGATATGCCCCTTTGCCTTCTAGAAGTTAAAACAATGTAAACAATGATCGAGAGGAAGCATGACCTGCATCATAGCCAGTATCCCCATTGACGCCCGAACCAACTCCTTGCTGACAGCTGAAATAAAGTCAATGAAAAATCATTAATAAGGAGGACTAGCTGACTTGAGGCAAAGCATGCTCAGTGCGAAGGATATTGAGTTACAACAGCAGTCAGCTGAAAAAAAAGGGTTAGTGAATGAGGTAAACTTCTGATAGCCATCATACCAAGTTGTTCATCACAGTTATCTCCTGGGGTAAAAGTTGATAAAGCGCCAAGGGTGTCTGGTATGGCATGTCAAATGTGTTCTTCTGTCAAACGAGAAGACTTACAGCTGGGATTGCAAATCCGACGCAGCCGTTGATAAGTAGAACCTGGGTAATCCGTCAAAAGGTTTGCGCCCATCTCGTACTGTTTCCCCACGTACAAGGAGTTTCTCCAGCTACACTTGTATACCAATCCAAGGTATTCCGAAGGCAAGTGGTATTGCCACCTTGGGCGATGACGGGTCTGAGAGTCCGGCTCCATGCCCAAACGATCGTTAGGTATATTAAGCTCTTCATCGAGAATGCCAGTCCAGGAGAAATGGGATTGAACGTTTGAACACCAGGGCGCGGGGTCGTGGGTTACAACGTGAGAAGTTGCCGCGGGAGTTGCCGCTACCACAGTCGGGTAGAGTTTTCGAGAGGAACGAGTCTTGAAGCTTGAAGCTTGAAATCTTGAAGCTCGAGCGCCCAAGAATAAATAAAATGAAAGCGTTTGTGGGTAGTCAGCAGATTGTGTGAGGGTGAGAAAGTGAGCTAACGAAAACACTGAGCGCGCAATTTATCCAAGGCTGTGTGTCCGGTGCCGCACACTTGCTGTATTAGATATACTCCAACTTGACCTCATCACGAGTTCCTAGTATGCTGATCATACATGATCATGACGCTCAGGACGGGCGCCAAGGTCCAGTATCCTTGGAGCATGACCACCACAGTGACTGTCCGCAACTTTACCGGAAGATCGTTCTCTTTGGACGTGGATCCCTCCAGCAGAGTCTCAGATGTGAAGGACATCATCGCCCGAACAATGGGCAAAAAGGGCTTCAAGCCATCGCTTACGTGGAAGGGACACGAGCTCCGCGATCACAAGAGCCTATCGCATTATGGTGTTTCTAGTGGTCATGTTCTGAACATCCGTGAGCATCAGTTTCTCGATGATCAACCTCTCCGCGGATCTTATTCGTTGATGATGGTTGGTTGTCTAGTACCGCCCTCAAAGGTGCCGAAGATCTCTTTACAATTTGAAAGGCCGGACGGAAATCATTTCACGCTGCAAGTGAACTCTGACGCTAGTGTCGCTCAGTTGAAGAGAGACGTTGCATTCGAGGAGAAGATCGACGCGCATTGTCTCAAATTTGTCGTTTCTCTGGAAGACTCAGATGATCCTGATACCCTCCTTGTTTCCGAACCCCAGGACCTCCCTGAAAATGCCATGATCTCGCAATACCCACTCGCCGATGCTACCATCTTCATATATGGCCTCCCGCCGCCTATAACACCTCCTCCCTCGTTCAATGTCTGTGTAGCTTTTCAGGAAGGGGAGAAATTGGAAGTCGAGGTAACGCTGCAACAGACACTGAATGATTTTAGAGAAGCCGTGCAGCTCCAGCACCATGTCCCCATAACAGATCATGTGTTGATCCTTGTAGGCAGGGAAGTAGTCGGCGATGAGATACCAATCTGGGATCTTGGGTTTGTTCCGGGCAGCGTCGTTCATGCAGGTAGGCCCATGGATCATGCCTTACTGGATTAGAGCACCAAACTTCAACCTCTGCACAGTGCCTTTTATTTCCTTCAATGTTGAGATTGTTTGGGTAAAGGTGTTTGACACCTTGCTTCTTCACCCCTTCACGCGGCTGTCAGCAATCCGTAAAAGACTAGAGCAGGAGGCGCTGGAGAATATATCCTTAGATAAGTACTGGTTCACGCTCGATGGGATGGAGCATCTGAGTGAAACACGGAGACTCTGGGATTTGGATCTCCTCTCAGGCTCTACACTGTATATGCGTACGTCTTGTATTCTCCTCATCCGTATTCCTACTAATTCCAAGCTTTACAGGTTCATGCGTTCTTTCCTTCAAAGTAAGACTTTCAACGAACATCTACCAAGTAGATGTAGAAGAGGAAGAGACTATTTGGGGTTTGAAAGAGCGATTATCTTTAATCACTAGCAACATCGATATCCCTGGGCGCAGGATCATGTATCGTGGGAAGTTGTTGGAAGATAAGAGGACAGTGAAAGAGGAAGGTCTAGTTGGCGGAGAGACGTTGATCTGTGTGTCCCTCCAGGAGTCAAAGAGCTCCGACAGTATAGATGATACGGAGGGGTCATCCCTGTAAACCAGCGATCTGAAAGGCTTGGGCGGTGATGTAGCCTATGTGTTGCAGTAAGTATTTATTCAATACGCATGCGTATATCATCTAACGCCATTCAGCAAACGAGATCATCAGGTAGATCAAAAGCAGGCCGAATTCATAGGTCTGCCTATGGAGACTAGGGATCTCTAGAATGTTCTTTATCCGTCCCAAACACCTCCGTTGCGTGATCTATGGTCTTGTATCCATGTAACTAAGTCCGAGTGATCGCCATCGCCTCGAATTCAGAAGGCGGCTTGATGGCCTGTTTTGTGGTGCGGTGAATGAGGAGAAAAGAAGTGAATGTGTAAGGTAACCACGACTCGCCCGTGTATATGTCCCCGAGTCCCGGATCATGTCTGATGAATACCCTCAGGACCGTACTGGACGATCAGACCCCATTGAAAGGGAAAATGTCGATTAAATAAATTTACTTGCTTATCGAATGATATGGCCGCGACTCACTGTTGAGTCTGATACCCCATTGAGGCACACTGATCACTAAGCTCGTGTGGCAGTCATAGGCAAGAAATTCCACTCAGGTGTGTTCATGGCACGATCGAGAGCACCAGGGCCGGGAATATCGTGTTGCGAACAGTGAGAGCCGTGGCACCTAAACATGTTCTTTGGGTGACAATGGCATCGACTTTCGAGGTAAAAAATGACGTGGGCATGTTTCTTGCATAGCCAACGAGCTTCGAATCCTGTGTAATGTGGAAATTGTGATGGGCAATTATTAAGAATAAAAATCCAGATGGAACCGGCTCGAGCAAACAACAAGTTGCACCGTCGACTCGGAAGACGGAAGGATTGTGGCTGGCCGGACTTGGATAGAACATCGAACTTACGCACCTCTTTCTCACTGATATTGATGGCCGCTCTGTGACGCCTCCGACGTCGAGCTCGGACTCTTAGACTTCCACGCTTCTGTCGCTTCCGGCTTGTAGTCGTCATTTCTTCAGAAGTCTTCGGAAGAAAGTCTTTGTTTAGAAAGCAATGACAAGATCCACATTTCACTCGCTTACGAACTGCTCGCGGACAGTAGTACTACTGCAATATCTAGCCACAAGAGATAGCGACTTTAAGCAAGGAGAAGAGACTCCAGTAAGTAAATTCTCTCTCGATTGAATGGTTTCATGAGGGTACATCCATGTCGTTCCGTCGTTTCAAGTCACGAGTGGGATATCATTTACTCATTGCTATGTTCTCTCAGGGTAAGGATTATGATGATCAAGATATAGATGACACACGAGACGTCTCTATAGTCGCAAGAAGGAAGAGGTGCTGGCGAATCTACAGGTGCTTCGAATGCGCCCTCACTCATCAATAAATGCTCAACGCAGTGGCACTCATCAATCATCTTGCGTCTTCCGACTCTGGTAGTGAGTCTTATGGGCACACATCTTTTTATATATAATACTGATTGACATAGTTACCATTGTGACGATTTTTTGTCGACATAGCGATCTGCTGTCGGAACAAAATCAAGAGAATGCGAGAGATCCGAGTCCAGAGCCACATAGATCGTTGGCGCACATAGGACGAAAATTATGGCAAACAACATATTTCCTGTGAACCAATATATATGCAGTTAGTTCGCGTCCGTTCCTCTGGTCACTCAGAGCGCTAAAAGAAACAGCGTGCCGTTTAGATGCCTGGCTAGTTCGATCCCTCCGAACGAGGATGCCTGTAGTCCATGGTCAAGAAACCAACCCAGCCCAGACGAGTGACAGTCTAGCTGCAATCCTTCTTGAAGTCGTTGCTAGAGTTGTGACAGCAAAGTGGTGGGTGAATGCTTTTTGGGGAGGTGGACGACTGTAAGGCCATCAACATGGTTCGGAGCGCTCAAGCGCTCATCTACATCGAGCGATGCGCTCGCCGGTGTATATGTATGTGCTCGCAGTAATCATCTTTTCTTTTGTATTTGGCTGAATACCGGCGTTTCCAAACAACAGAGTAAATTTTCGACTAGTCGCGGGTCATCGGCCGCGCACCAAAACTATGTCAGCTCAGAAAACCAATTTGGAAAACCAATTCATGAACGGTCTCAAAAATTGATCGCGTTGATTAATGAAAGGAGAAAGATCTGTGGCACACTATATAACTCATCAACGGAGTTGATTGTTGATGAGTGCCTCTTGAGCGTTGAACGTTGATGAGGAAGGGGGCCGCCATGGAACAGATGATGGACTTAAGAATTTGCAATTCCACCCTGTTAGGAAAGTTATATTGCTTATGGAGCCGCTTGCAACGCTCACTTGAAGTTTGCGCAGGCTAGTGATCAGAGAACTCTCCAGGGGATTGTTTTGTAGATTCGGAAGCATGAAAAAGCAGCCCAAGATTAAGATCTATCAACGCTCGGGTCTACCGGACATTCTCTTGCTCCTCAGGCCCCATATGCCCGTTGTCCTTGGTGTTAACCAAGATGCATTGCAACGTCAAGCGATTTTTTCTTTTCTTTCCTTGATGTTTACGTAACATCAGAACGGCCTCGAATCCAACAGACTAACGGACCCGCCGCAGTTTCTCATTCTTGTATTCCAAATAAGATATGACCCAATTCCTGAAGGTTTCTGATCAGCGCTGTACTCTTAAAACCGCCGCGAGCCTTCGACAATTCCCCCTACTTCCTCCTACTGCTTCCTGCAGAACAGCAACGATATCCTTCAGCAGTTTTTACAAGATAGGATATAATGGACCCTGCTGTTCTCGTCCAATACCTGAAGCATCAGAGGCTTGTTGTAGATGTGAGTTTTCCTTTCGAGTCAAAAAACCTCAAATTCATTATATAATTGGTGTGAAGCATGTGTATAGTACGTAGGTCTGCTTTCATGTTCGCCACCTTCTGACTGGTTCTGCAGTGTCCGCTGCTGCAATTATGGTACCAATATTTTGCCGATTTGCCGATTTTCACAGTCACGGTATACTCGCTGCAGATCTACGATTATTTCTTGATGTTACCTCTAGAGGTCAAGTTCATCTGGTTTTCACGATGGCGGTACACCGAGATGATCTTCCTCCTGATCCGGTATCTACCTTTTGTTACAATGGGCTTTGCGATTTACAGTGAGGTTTACTCGCCTGCGATTTATCTGAATGCAATTGAATCGTTTTGCAGACCAAGTAGCCCTCGACCTCTCATCAAAAACGTGTCAAGTGACAAGTCCCCTGGTAATGTGTAAGTTATCCCTAATGACGAATTGAAGCATTGGTTGAATTGATTATATACATCAGGGCTTATGATGTCTAAGATCGTTATTGCAGAATGTGAGTGCCGTCACATCATGGCTTTTTCTGTCTCAAGTTGCGGCTTCTTCCCAAGCCATCCTTGCTATCAGAACTTGGGCGGTTTGGTGTAGGAACAAGGCAGTCGGTATCGGTCTTGTGGCATTGATGCTCGTCAACCTCGTTGTGCAATGCGTTACAATAAACGAATTCAACAGATCGATGGAACGTACGTCCCTAGATCGGCCCTGGAAGATATTTATTGATCACGCTGCTTGTGTAGATTTATCTCCCCCGTATTCTGGGTTCAGAGGATGCTTTGTTATAACCTACAACAGAATCTTGATAGCAAATTACGGTACGCTTACCGTAGTCCAAGCTAGTATGTGCTGCTCGCTTCTCATCTTGTGTCTTTGATCTTAGACTCCTAGTAGTCGTTCTTGGGCTCATGGCTATCAGCGCTTTTCGGTTATGTTCGTTTCGGTGACTATTATTTGTCGCTGTCAATGTTATCTCATTTTTTTGCACTGTGTAGATCGACGGGGCAGCAATAGCGAACTCTCACATGTCATCCATAGGGACGGTATGCGACAATTTGTCATCGGCTACACGGGGACTCATTATTCATTCTTAGCAATCCTGTTCTACGTCTATCTATTTGGTACGTTGCTTGTCATGAGAGATACCTAACCTGATGCCAAAACGTCTTGACAGTCAGTACAGCTGCAAATCTGGTTATCCTAATTGCTGCGCCTGTAAGCCCGTGCTCTTCAAGGGTGAAATCATTATCTTGACTCACAGACTTCCGTAGCCTGTATTGATGGCTCTATTATTTCCGTCAGTAACACAAATATTTGCGCGTCTCAATCTCGATCTGAAAGGACATTTAGCATGGAAGGCGTCATGTACTCTGTGCTCACTGCGAGGATAATTCTCAACATTCGACAAGCGAATGAGCAAGGCTTGCAGACAAAACTGCACACTAGCTTCCACGATTTGAACGTGTTTGACACGACTTCCCAGCTCGTGTTCGATGAGATCTCCAAGGACCATACTGTACGGGAAGTGTACAGGGATATCTAATAGTGGCAAAAAAACTGTACGATTAGTTGCTTTTTCGGCTTATTATAGCACCAGTAACTTGTAACGCACGTTAGATCGCTACGGCACTGATGTATGATATGTAATCTTGGCCTATAAATACCTTGTTGCCCAGTCGTATGGATTTCGGTCTTGCAGCTGCGATGAAGATCGTTCCTCGCAAGCACACTTGGGCAGCGCATGCTCAATGTACAAAGATTTATCCAGGCTGGGGCATATGTTGCTTGGATTGGTGGACCGAAGAGAAGCCACTCGAGGATTCACGATGTTTCCCTCACAATCGCTGACGAGCAATCCCGTCGACTTGCTGTTCTGGTCTATGTTCACGATGCCCTTGTAAATGTCGTTTTACCTCGCGATTTACTTGCGATTTCGCCGTGGAGTTCGTTCAAAACAGTATTCTTCTCTGTCTGGAAAGGATGCGTGATAATCTTAATTAACGCTCACAATGCTCGCACCTTCGTTACTGCAAAAACTATCATTTATAAGTTCTTCAGGACATCCGCAGTCACTTCCTATCTATCTTTGATCTTTATTGGTGTCACCAGTGGCTGAACGGGCGTTATTCGGGCTCGGTGGGCATAAATGGAGGGTTGGAGTGTAAGACGACAAGGTCAAAGAAGGTAATGCATCAGAGCAGATGGCAGGGGACTTGGAGAAGCGGGAGCAAGCATGAGGGAGTCCCAGGAGGCGAATGTATGCGTAACTAGCGGTTGAAATGTATCCAAACGCCACACGACAGTGCTTTGACGTGGAAGCACGCAAGTCGGGTACGATTAAGTCTACTCCATTGATGACGTTGGTGAGCTCTGTAGTAAGTCGCCTCACGTTACTGAACTGAAAACCAGAAGATTCCGATAAACCAGAAAATTTTATTAGTAGGGGAAAAGCATACGTACGTGTATGATGTCCACGATATGAAGACGAGTTTGCACGGGAGTGCCATTCATTGAACGGATAATAACATAACATCATCGAGGACTCGGCATCGTCACCAGTCAGGAAATCGAGGATGCAAGTCACTGGCTGTCGCGACTCACGACCACGGAATAATCTGAACCCGAACGTTGAACACCTTTCCCTCTCACTCAGCAGTGATGGCACTTGGCAGCGGAGTCTGCAACTCAACCGATGCTGTTCGTGCATCCCAATTCTTCACCTTCACTCGAGCTCGAGCTCCTGCCGGAAATCACCGCACAGCGTCTATCTTCATAACATGATGGCTATTCACTTGTCTGTTCCGCAGTCCACCCGACTAGATCTACGCCCCCACCTAGTATCAGCCCTCCCTACGCGCGACCAGTCGACAAACTTCCCCCCTGCAAAGATTCCATTCCCGCTCGTCACTGGTCAAAGGTGAGCTGCTCATAACTTATGCGAGATGGGAGCATTCTAGATAACATAATTCCATAGCTGATATAGCAAGATACACATTCTTTGGTACTGCGAATCTGCACTCGATTTTTTGTACAATCTACGGCGAGACTGACCACTGCTATCGCAATGCTAGGAACTAAAGGAGGGCCGGACACCGCCCACATTGTGGATCACCGAGCGATCGTGAAAGTATGGGTATCAAAGATCGTCTGAAGCGCTTAGTTGCCAGATTAAAGCGTATTCCTCTCTTCAACCTAGTATGTTCTTCTATTTGTTGCTCGTCTTCATAGCATTTCTGAGAAATCTAAGGATGACCGGATAGCACTGAGCCTTTTGCCCCTGGGCCACCCTGGTCGCGCTAGATCTTTGAACAATCTTGCTGACACAATGTCAACACGCTTCAATCAAATGGGTAGGATGGAAGATTTGGAGAAGTCAATTGAATATCATCAGGAAGCACTCAGCCTTCGACCTCCTGGCCATCCTCATCGCTCTACATCTTTGGCCAACCTTGCTACATCAATATCAACATGCTTTGATCAAACTGGTAGGATGGAAGATTTGGAGAAGTCAATCGAATATTATCAGGAAGCACTTGGCCTTCGACCTCCTGGCCATCCTGATCATTCTACATCTTTGGCCAACCTTGCTTCATCAATATTGACACGCTTCAATCAAACTGGTAGGATGGAAGATTTGGAGAAGTCAATTGAATATCATCAGGAAGCACTCAGCCTTCGACCTCCTGGCCATCCTCATCGCTCTACATCTTTGGCTGAGCTTGCTTCATCAATATTGACATGCTTCAATCAAACTGGTAGGATGGAAGATTTGGAGAAGTCAATTGAATATCATCAGGAAGCACTTGGCCTTCGACCTTTTGGCCATCCTGATTGCTCTACATCTTTGGCCAACGTTGCTTTATCAATATGGACACGCTTCAATCAAACTGGTAGGATGGAAGATTTGGAGAAGTCAATTGAATATCATCAGGAAGCAGTTGGCCTTCAACCTCCTGGCCATCCTCATCGCTCTACATCTTTGGCCAACCTTGCTTCATCAATATTGACACGCTTCAATCAAACTGGTAGGATGGAAGATTTGGAGAAGTCAATTGAATATCATCAGGAAGCACTTGGCCTTCGACCTCCTGGCCATCCTCATCGCTCTGCATCTTTGGCTGAGCTTGCTTCATCAATATGGACACGCTTCAATCAAACTGGTAGGATGGAAGATTTGGAGAAGTCAATTGAATATTGTCAGGAAGCAGTTGGCCTTCGACCTCCTGGCCATCCTCATCACTCTGCATCTT
>QLOR01000525.1:0-12523 GCA_003313825.1 Sarcodon aspratus
TATGGACACGCTTCAATCAAACTGGTAGGATGGAAGATTTGGAGAAGTCAATTGAATATTATCAGGCAGTACTCAGCCTTCGACCTCCTGGCCATCCTCGTCGCTCTACATCTTTGGCCAACCTTGCTTCATCAATACAGACACGCTTCACTCAAACTGGTAGGATGGAAGATTTGGAGAAGTCAATTGAATATCACCAGGAAGCACTTGGCCTTCTACCTCCTGGCCATCCTCATCACTCTACATCTTTGGTTGACCTTGCTACATCAATATGGACACGGTTCAATCAAACTGGTAGGATGGAAGATTTAGAGAAGTCAATTGAATATCATCAGGAAGCACTTGGCCTTCGACCTCCTGGCCATTCTCATCGCTCTACATCTTTGGCCAACCTTGCTTTATCAATATTGACACGCTTCACTCAAACTGGTAGGATGGAAGATTTGGAGAAGTCAATTGAATATCATCAGGAAGCACTTGGCCTTCAACCTCCTGGCCATCCTGATCACTCTACATCTTTGGCCAACCTTGCTTCATCAATATTGACACGCTTCAATCAAACTGGTAGGATGGAAGATTTGGAGAAGTCAATTGAATATGATCAAGAAGTACTTGGCCTTCGACCTCCTGGCCATCCTTATCACTCTACATCTTTGACCTACCTTGCTTTATCAATATGGACACGCTTCAATCAAACTGGTAGGATGGAAGATTTGGAGAAGTCAATTGAATATCATCAGGAAGCAGTTGGCCTTCAACCTCCTGGCCATCCTCATCGCTCTACATCTTTGGCCAACCTTGCTTCATCAATATTGACACGCTTCAATCAAACTGGTAGGATGGAAGATTTAGAGAAGTCAATTGAATATCATCAGGAAGCAGTTGGCCTTCAACCTCCTGGCCATCCTCATCGCTCTACATCTTTGGCCAACCTTGCTTCATCAATATGGACACGCTTCAATCAAACTGGTAGGATGGAAGATTTAGAGAAGTCAATTGAATATCATCAGGAAGCACTTGGCCTTCGACCTCCTGGCCATCCTCATCACTCTGCATCTTTGGCTGAGCTTGCTTTATCAATATGGACACGCTTCAATCAAACTGGTAGGATGGAAGATTTGGAGAAGTCAATTGAATATCATCAGGAAGTACTTGGCCTTCAACCTCCTGGCCATCCTCATCACTCTGCATCTTTGGCCAACCTTGCTTCATCAATATGGACACGCTTCAATCAAACTGGTAGGATGGAAGATTTGGAGAAGTCAATTGAATATTATCAGGAAGTACTTGGCCTTCAACCTCCTGGCCATCCTGATCGCTCTACATCTTTGGACAACCTTGCTTCATCAATATGGACACACTTCAATCAAACTGGTAGGATGGAAGATTTGGAGAAGTCAATTGAATATCATCAGGAAGCACTTGTCCTTCGACCTCCTGGCCATCCTCATCGCTCTGCATCTTTAAGTGCCCTTGCTTTGTTAATATGGACACGTTTTGACATGATGGATAGGGTGGAAGATTTACAAGGTACAATGAAAGACTCCTCATCTGACTCTATATTAACATGATATTCAATTCTTACAGTAATTCACCATGAACTTGGCACCATTCATCTCCGGCTTGGACATCATAGTCTCACCCAAAGCACAGAGGATCTATCTTTGGCATTTACAATCATTGAAGAAGCTGCAGGCTACCACAACAATAGCTCTTCAATGGCGCGGTTTGAATATTGTCTCCAGTGGATCTCTAAGGCACGTAGTTACAACCACGGATCTACTATTGCTGCCTACGCAATGGCACTGGATATTCTCGACCAATACCTCATAATATACCCAACCATCGAATCGCAACAAACATTTCTCGCATCTACTGTTCCAAAGTCGCTTGCTGCAGATGCTGCGTCCGCTGCAATAGAGGCAGGCCAGCTTGATACTGCAGTTCAATTCCTTGAACGAGGAAGAGCAATTCTTTGGTCACGCATGCGGGGATACAGGCATCCACTCGATGAGCTTCGTCGGACAAATTCGAAGTTTGCTGATGAGTTCGAAGAATTGTGCATTCAACTAGAACGTGACACGATGTCTTCAGAGTCAGGTTTATCGTCCTCCCAGAGAGAATATGAATGTGGCGTTCGCACAAGTTCTATTTCATTTGACGTTAGACAGCAGCGATTCCGCATTCTTTCAGAAAAGCGGGACATGGTGCTCGAAACGATTCGCCAGATTGATGGGTTTCAAGACTTCTTAAAAACCGTCCCATTTCACACCCTTCAAAAAGCTGCATGTGGAGGGCCTGTCATTATTGTCAACGCCAGCAACTACCGCTCTGATGCCATCATCGTCCAAAGCCTCGGTGATCCCATCCTTGTAAACCTCCCCGGCGCTTCCCTCGATCGTCTAGAACGACTTTCTTCCGAGTTCCAAGATGCTAACGGGAAATCAACCATTATCATTCCAATCTTGAGGACTTTGTGGGAGATAGTTGTCCTTCCCGTTGTAAACCAGCTTGCCAAGCTAGGTGTTGCAGAGAATTCGCGAATTTGGTGGTCCCTGACCTCGGAGTTGTGTGCTTTACCGCTTCATGCCGCCGGTCCATATAGGAAAGGTAAAAAAAATCTCTTTGATCTCTACATTCCGTCTTCCACGTCCACGCTGTCCGCTTTGATCACAGCCAGCTCTGGGCCAGTGCGCGAGGCCACTTATCCGCAGCTCCTTGTCATCGGCCAATCGGATGATGGCCATCTCCCTCATGTCGAGCACGAAATTTGTGAAATAGGTCGATTGGGTGGTTTCGTCGACATATTGGATGAAGAAGAAGCGAGCAAAGATGCTGTGCTCTCTGGTCTTCGACAACACTCCTGGGTACACTTCGCTTGTCATGGTCGTCGACACGACCAACCGTTTCAATCTTACTTCCAACTTCACAATGGCGAGCGTCTTACCTTGCTCGACCTGATCCAGGCACGATTACCCAATGCAGAGCTTGCATTTCTATCTGCCTGTCATACCGCGGCAGCAAACATGGGAGGGACTCCTAACGAATCCATACACCTTGCTGGTGCTCTTCAATTCTGCGGATTTCGTAGCGTGGTCGGAACATTATGGAGGATGACGGATTTCGATGGGCTGTGGCTCACCACGGACTTTTATGACTATATGTTCTATGAGAATGGAACCACGAGGAAGTTTCCGGATTACAGGGATGCCGCAGCAGCACTGAATCATGCTAGAAAGAAGATGAGGGAGAGAAGAGTGCCGCTAAGTCGCTGGATGACCTTTGTTCATATAGGTGCATGAGTCTTTCGTCCTCTGTAAGCAGTTGTGATTCCTTTTCCCGGCTTATCATGCTGACTTGTTTTAATTCCTGTTTCTTCTGTTGTCTAACTGTATTGAAGCTCGTCCTTTGAAAAGGTCCAGCATTAGATTGAACCGGGGGATTTTACGAGAAACTGACCTCGAAAACTCTGTCTTTTAATGTCAACACTCAAGTCTCTCCATCCTTCGGGCCTTCGAGATCACAGACAACTTTAAGCCTTCCAAACCCTAAAAAATGAATTATGACACAGTACCGCAGCTAAGAATCCGCATGCTCGGTATAGTCACCGGTTTGAAAAGCAGAGTTGACGCTTTTCAACACGTCCTGCCTCTCATCAACTCTTTCCCCCACTTCTTGCCCTTTCTGAGCCAGCCATTTCAACGTCTGTATCGTATCACTAAGCGTCGCGGCCTGGAGGTCTACATCTAATTTCCCCATGTTTATTACCCTAAGAAAACACGATATTAACGAACAAATCCAAGTTTATGCGTGACTTGAAACGGGAATGACATCAGAGTCCCCGTATAGAAAATCACGGAATCAAGAGAGGTTACCCACTTGGCCAGCCGATCCAGGGTCCTCGAAGCACGACATGATTGAGGTAAAGATGCTGAGCCTTTTTTTTCGCGTCTCATACCATAATTATCTGCTGCTCCTTTTGTTCATTGGTAGTTACAAGGTCGTTGCAATTTGTGAGCGATTGGAGACCGAGCGAATAGAGGGATTTTGTTGACCCTTCTGCACTGAGCCTCGAGTTCGTTCGAAGACGTCGGCGACTACAAGCCAAAAGTGACCGAAGGGGAAACGAAGAACAAAACAGACGTCAGCGACGCGAAAGAAGTGTACAGCCACAACTTTCTTTCCACCACATACTACGTTTCTTGCTATTCCCATTTCGAATTACTTCTCCTACACAGTTATCCATTCACGGAATTTGAAGCTCATTTAGTATGGCCCCAAGCAAACGAGCAGGTGCCATCAAAGTCAGCGTACCCAGATTAAACTCTATCCCAATCAGCCCATCTCTCGCTTCGAAAGTCGAGACCGTTGCCAAAGAACAACGTGCTAACGTGGCTATTCGTGATACCATAGAGCCTTCCAGTGCACTAGCCTTTGCTATAGTGAGTTGTCTTTTACGAGGGTGACCCGTTTGACCTATGATCCAGGAAAGCACATCTGAATGGAATTCCATGCTTATGACTGCACGGGCTGACCGTGGGCCTCATTGGGATATCGGCACTCAACAGTTATTCGATATTACCTCCTGAGCGGGGCACATCAATTGACGCCGTCCTTTAGATTCTTGGTTGATGAAGGATCAGAACTGTGCTATGACCCGTCTCTTCTGACACAAAAGGACACCAAGGCCGAAGAACAACCCCCAGTCCAGTTTACAAACCGCTCAATTGCAGAAGCACAAACACCGCAAAGTTATGGACATCGCGGGCCTCCACAACATTCACCCAACGCTTATCACCAATACAATAACATGCCGTTGAGTTCCCCAGCAGGACCCTCACATCATCACCCACAGATGATGAACAACTACTCTGGATCCCCGTATGGTACTCAAACTCCACCCAATCAATTTTATGCCGACGCTTCTGGTTCGCCAGTCAATATGCGTATGGCAATGGGTTCACTTCAAGACGGCAGAAGTCTGTCGCCTGATATGAGGAGGAGGGTAACTAGGGCAATGACGGAGGATGGATATCCGTTGCATGCCATGTAATATTAGCGCCAGTGAATATAGTACACTTATATCACATTGTGTCGACTAAAATCTTCGGTGGACCTTTGTCGTTATCAGTTTCTCTTAGGACCAGACACAAGTTTGCCTCGATTGACACTTCATTGACAAAACGGGGACCGTGGTTCACTGGAGAACACCCCCTGATTTTCATTATAGAACTTCGAAACGTACACTGCGAATAAAAATTGTGTTGCCCAATGACGAAAGTAAACACGTCTCGTATATTAGCCTTCGCGCTCGGCACCAGCGATCGAAAAATATCCACTTCTGCGGTGAGTGTAAATAAGTGCCCATTGTTTCAAGTTCAAGGCTTATCAGGTCTAGGATGAAGAACGGAGGTTAAAATGATAAAGCCCGCACTTGATGGAAAAACTGCGGGTTACCATCCAGAGTCTACGAGGATTTGCGAAGAGCATACCGTTCAGTGGTTTATGAATAGAAATACCAAGAACCTCGTCCAATATGTGGCCTAACCACAACTTGTTCAACAGGACACCTGACGGAAGACCTTAATCCGCATCTTCCCTGCATCTTTTCTTATGAGGAACTTCCTCTTGTGAGCGAGTGTAAGCGAGTTGCTCCGACATTACAGAGAAGGGGGAAGGTCCAGTAGCTGGCAGAGATGGTGCTCGTGTGGCGACCGCATCGGATGCCTCAGCGCGCTGTAGAAGTAGGTTGAGCGTCAAAAGGTGCATTCTGAAGGAAACTTGCCTGGTAGGCTTGAGGAGAGGCAGAAGTGGCCGGAGGGTCTTCATATCTCAAATACATATCCATTTCATCGATAACTCTATTTGCTGAAGAACATTGAGCCACCTCAACGGGTGTTATAGGCACAAATCTCAGAGTGTTATTTTCTAGCGCCTCGAGTACAAGTTTGTTCTGATCAACTGAAAGGGTCGAAGGGTTCGTTCTTGGGACGTCTGGGGGCCATCCGATAAGACGGACACCATAAACATTGAGCTGATCTTGATTTTTCCATTTCATTTCGGCGTTGCGAATTCCGCTTGCTGCCCTGTGAATTCACGTATTCAGAGGTGGTCATGCAGGAGAATTCCTGATACATACCTTAAAGAATTTCGAATGTTCGTATAAACTCCGGATTTGAGAGCATTTGCCGGTAGTCTCTTAGAAGCTGGTAGGGAGGAGGCAGCAGAAGTTGTCGAAAACGGACTCGCGGAGATAGATCTAAGACAATGTGCTTTGAAGGCTTTTGCTCCCACCGACCCACCTCCTCTCAAACCTCTCCAGAACTCGCGTCCCGTAACAGTCCCACCCAGAAAGCCCTCATCAGTTGTATCGTTGGGATCGACTGTTAGGAAAAAGGAATGTATTGATGCTGTAGAAAGTAGAGCTTCGAGAGTTTGAGACGTTGACTTGAGGACATTATGCACTAGATCTCTCTTGTCGTTCAGGTCCGCAGAGGCGAATAGATAGCTGCAGTGGCGTTCTGCTACGTATCTTCTGATCTAAATGAAAGAAATATCTATATATGACCATATTCCGAGGTCAAGATGGCACGAACTTGTTCTAGAGGCCGCTGCTCTCTAGTTGCGAAGGTTTTGATCATCTCCTGGGTTGTCTCAATGAGGACATCGAGTCTTTCGAGTAACAGAACGTCGTCAGATAACTGATGGACTGAAGACATCTTGAGTCAATCCGCGCTCTAGATTATGACAGGAGACTTAGAAAGCCAGAATGGTGTACTACAACTGCAATGACCCGTTTCAGACACGAGTGGAGTGACTTCTTCGAGTTGTTTACGTCCACCACCTTCAAGAAAGACAACAGCCATGTTTTCCTCCTTATTTTCGTATGTATACCTCTTTGCACTTCCGTGTTTTACCTTGAATTTGTACTGCACAGCACAATCGATCCCAAAGCCCAGAATATCCACCCTGTTTCGTCCAACTTCGGGGCATCGGAGTTGTTTGGCCCTCTCGAGCCTAGTGACACTGAGTGGTTATGCGCAGGTGGATTTGTGACGGAGACTCAGACATTCTACAACTTTACGGAGGACGGTACAACTGTGATGGTCCAAGTCATTTACTCCTCAGTGGGGTGAGAGCAACTACTTGTCTTCTGATATGTGATTGATCTGGGATCGATTAGTCTCTGGCCGCAGATTCAGTTAACCACCAGGATCTATAATCCGAACACAAAGGAAGCTACCTGGAGATCTGTCAACGTTACCAATTTCGTCACTCCGGTTCCTGGTTTTGACAAACGTTCAAGCAAATCAGATCAATTCACTATCACTCACAAATCTCATCCTGGATCCGACACTCCCGAGTCATACTCCATCTTTGCCGACTATGGAAAGGATCTCAAGATCTCACTCGAGGTAGCGCGACCTGCATCTGTACCCGGCTTTAAAGTTGGCAAGGGACCCAAGGGTGGATACTCATATTTTGGACCAAATGTGGAGAAGCCCGAGGGCTATGTCATCCATCGCTTCTGGCCAAGAAATATTTCTACAGGACACATCACCCTCAATGGCCAAGCAACAGAGTTCAAGGGACCTGGAATGTTTGTGCATGCCATCCAGGGTATGCGGCCAAACCTAGTTGCCGCCAGCTGGAATTTTGCTCACTTCCAGAGCAATCAACATGGTGGTGTTTCCGCTGTCCAGATGGAATTCACAACAACGGATGCATACGGGAAGACTGGTGCAGGTTCTGGTTTTGTTGCAGTGAATGTAGGTTCATTGGTCGTTGGCGGAAAGTTAGCGGCAGTGACTGCGGAGACGAAGTGGCCTGGGGAACCACCCGCCGAGCGGCCAGCCGTAGTTTCGAGGGCCAGTCATGCAAATTCGGTGAAAGACAAAGATACAGGATACAATGCCCCATCGGAAATTACTTTCCAATGGGCGGCGCCATCAATCCTTCCCGACGCACCTGGTTCTTTGGATGCTACATTGATTGTTGATGTAGGACCGCCCAACGCACCTAAAGGATTGATCGAGAAGGTGGATGTCTTGGCTGAGATCCCCGCAATTGTGAAGGCTGTTGTCAGTTATGTCGCTGGAACGAAACCATACATCTATCAGGTGCGACCTTTCAGCTTCTACCCGTTTCATTGATTTCCTTATTCTTGGTAGTGGGCGAATTCTGTCAAACTGCATATCAAAGGACCGGAATCGTTGGTTCCTGGACTGGCCGAGGGTTTGGAAGTAGAAGGGCTTTTGTATAATGAGGCCACATTCATTTCTTGAGTCAAGATATTCAGTAAACTCGACTAATCTACGTGTAACATCATGAACGGGGGCTATCTTTGCGGTTCCGATGAGTCAGCTTACATCATCTGACTCAGCCTCCAATGAAGGAAATGTTGACCAGATATGGACGCAAGGGGTTTCGAAACTGACTACGGATAATAAACGCCTGCGTTTTCTCAACGACAACGGCGCCTTCGTGCTTTTCCGTACCATGTGCAATGCTGCATAGACTGACCCGCTCACCAGACACCAGGCTATTCCCCCGTGCTTACTATTCCACCGGTCATCAACACCCTGTTAGGTCCAAATGGCCTCCAACTAAACCCATTAAACAGCAAATACCTCACCCGCTTTGGAGGTCAATAAACAGGAACTCGTTGGCAACCGATCTACCAAAAATATGGAATTCCCCGTCGTTGCACAACTCGATGGAATTCCATTCAACGTCCAGAAATCAAGGGTCACCGTTTATTCCAATATTTGCTGCACTTCTGAAAGTAAGCCCACCTTCAGATCCAAACACTACTTCTGTTCAGGCTTTTGTTATTCCAGTCTTCGGCATCTCTTGAATTTGCTCGAACAGCTGGCCGGATAGCTCTCACATTCGTCCCTGTTATCTTAATGAAAAACTATAAATCGCGCAAATACCTACAGTCCGCGGAGAAGCTTAGTTTACCCGGAGCTGAGGAGAAACGACCTATAATACTGCGAAGGATTCGGAACAGAACTCTGCTCTATCGCGCGCTCGTTCTCACACCCCTCGTTCTTTTTTGGGCCACCCTTGTAGCCAGTCTGGAGAAAACTCCTTTAACCGGACGGTAAGGTGCAAATCTTGAGCGGTTTTGTCTAAAAACTCACGCATCGTCACAGCTGGAGACTAATATTGCTATCTCCTGAAGAGGAAGACCAGATATCAGACCAGTTGGCTGGTCCAGGATGGTACCAGGCGGTTTCCGATATTCTTGCCTCACAATGCGAAAACGGTAAATTGCCTGCTGTCATTCCAAGCAACGATTGGCGCTATATCTGGGTAGAAAGTACCCTTCGCAGGCTGGAGTCTGGTATTCCCATCCTGCAGGATGAGTCGTCGATAGTGCCAAATTGGTTGGATATCGAAGCCTCAGAAATTCAGCTACCTCCACCTGCAGAGCACCCTTTACGTCCAAGACCTCGTGCTTCTGAATATCTAAGGCGGATCCGCGACTTGACGACTGGGAAGGCTTCACATGCGTCTGCTCACGTGGTTACCGGACCGCCGTACTCTCTGTTGGTAGTCGATAAGCCCGATGCTTCGAACGCCTTTTCATACGGGTTTGGACCTAACGGGGGAGGCGGGCTTGTGCTCTTTTCAGGTTTTTTAGACGAAATCACAAAAGGCGCTTTATCCGGCTCGAAGCAACCTACGCGGGCGCTTCCTGAGGAGACTTCTTGGTGGTCTCACCTCTTTGGTTTCCTATCATCTTCACAGCCACGACCTTCACACGTCATACCCACCCCAGAACAAACTACTCAACTCGCAGTACTACTTGCACACGAGCTTTCCCATCTAGTGTTATCCCATCATCTAGAGTCGCTCTCTTCGACTTCTATCATCGTACCTGCTATTCTATCTATGGTCACCGATACAGTCCGTGCGCTATTATTCCCCATTACCATGCTCTTTGGCCCTTTTGTCAATGATGCAGTGGCGAACGTGGGTAAGATCGGCTCGGGAGAAGTAACAAAGTTAGGTGCACTTTGTTCACTCTCCGCGAGCCGAAAGCAGGAGATTGAGGCTGACATGGTTTCCACCAGGTTTGCAATCCCAGTTTATGTTTCTGAGTTTAAACTGATCCTTTTCTTCCAACAAATAGACTTTTAGCATACGCTGGGTTCGACCCTAACTCTGCGGTTGAATTCTGGGAGAACCGACAAGATAGCCCAGAAGTAGCAGAGTGTGGTCTGACCAAGACGAGCGTTTTTTCACCTACGACGGAACATTCTGAAGCGAAGCAGCTTCTGGGCAGCTCCGTTCTCAAGCTCTTCGATGGCAGTAGTCATCCCGTGAATCAAGTGCGAGTCGAGTCCCTGAAAGAAGAGATGGAGAGGTGGCGTACAGAGAAACGGTTGGCCTTAGCTCGATTACAGGACGAGGATGTACAATTGAACGAGGGAAATAGGGCGAATTTCTTGGGTTGACGCAACACTTTTCACTGTAGGGGAAAGGGGCGTTGTTCTCGTCGTTGTATACATTATCATTCTGGTCTGCTGGTGTCATGAGCATTGGAAATTATAGTCGATACAATAGTGGTATTATATAGACCACAGTTGTCTTCGAATTTCTATTGTATGTAACTAATATCTTCACTCCGTTTTGCGGAAATGAAGCGATTGTCCTTGTAACTCTAGTTAGTACTCATTACTATCAAACTCCCCAAGATGTACCATACAGTAATTACCCTATATATGCTGATGGGCTGTCCCGCCGGTTAACGAACCTGAATATCTCTCCATCTGTTACAATAACTACGGTGTTGCAGACTCCTATCCCAAATAATCCTTTGTACGAGCACATTGTATCTCTGTTTCAAAGAGCCATTGATAAGGAAATAATTAAAGCGAAATAGTTGCTTCGTTTGGAGACAATATCATCTACTTTATTTGCAGTCGAGACTGAGCGGGTGTACTAGGAGATCGAGCTTCGATAATGAGATTTTGGGATGAATCGGCTCCAGGGCATGGTAAACTCTAGAGATGGTTGGAGTATATGACTAAAATCTCGACTCGTGCGTTGTGAGAACAGGCCGCCGTGCCATGTCAGACGCCTCCGAGGAAACTATCATCTTCGCCCATGTAGTTCGTGCTTGTCGTTTCTTGTATCCGTTGCTCGTCTTGCAGTTCTAGTGAAACTTGCACGGGTATTTTAGTTGCCTGAGTTCTAACACTCTCATTTGGTGATTTTTTCCTGTACTAAGATCAGTAACTGAAGATGGACGGTGAAATAAGCGCACGTAGATATTCTTAAATCTTTCGATTGACCTGAAGAAGATCTACAAATTCAGAACTCGCGCTTTTTTCTGGTAAAGCTGGTCTAGCCTGAACTCTTACTCTTTTTGAAAAGGTTAGGGGCTAGCGTCGGAATCATCGCCTTGCCACACATGACGCCGGCTTCCTTCGCTGCCGCTAATGCCTCGTGTAGTAGATTGGACAATGATGAGAACAGGTATTGGAGCGACGAAAGGGTGTAGTAGAAACTCAACATCACATCTAATCCAAGGACACAAGCGGCGTACTGTTGTAACATCAAGTCAACGCACGGGTTCCTTCCCATTGATACAATAACTTAGCTGTGTGTCGATCCGGAACTGGGCCATACTCCGCTCCAAGTTTATGCGTTGCCTTTGAGTTAAACATACCGACACGTAATCCAATTGAAAAAGTGCGTGAACCCAAAGATATGAGGCATGGGACGCTCGTAATATACTTGTGGATATAGTCCATTTGCTTGCGTCATATACGAAAGTTCACCGAGCCAAAAAACGACGGACTGCAATAAGTATGCATATATACCATGGGGGAACGTATTCTACTCACTTCCCCTTCATCAGGAAATACGCAAATCTCTATAAAAGGCAATAAAAGTTGAAAAAACTGCAAAAAAGTGTCAAAAAGTCTGCGAAGCGCAGAGAAAGTCACTCTTCGTAAAGCTAGGTCGGTTTCTGCGCGAAGTCTTATTTTAGAAACAACGACAGACATTTTCGAAGTACGGAAAAAGTTGGAATAAAGTTGATTTTGAAGTGAGACTTCGATTGACTGCGAAAAGTAACCAAAGTAATATTAAAGTATAAAAATCTGTAGCACTCAGACAATTTCAGGAATGGCAGAAATATGAATACTAGGATACTACAAAATGCAGTGGCAAGTTGACAGTTACTACTACTCGGGCAAAACAGAAATCAAACCTGCCACCTGAGCGATAATAACCCATCCCCCCGGGCCAACGCTGCAAGGTCCCCAACCACCAACCCATAGATTCATCTCCAAGTTCCAAGTCTGCATGTTTGCGGGTAGTGGTGTGGCTGTCGCTGTGCTGTTTCCTGAGGTTTGGTAGGGGGTGATGTGTTTGCTCAGCGTCTTTGATAGTGCCTTGTTGACAGTGTTGATGTTTGTGGAAGTGGGTGGTTGCTGAAAATGCGTCGAAAACGAAATATGAGAATAGAAAATCCTAATTTAAAACACTAGAAACACTCGAAAAT